>LOEQ01003665.1:58681-73238 GCA_001685075.1 Bramus lutescens | reverse complement strand
AGTGAGATAACCCAGACCCAAAAAGATGAATATTATATGTACTCTTTCATAAGTGGATTCTAGCCATAAATAAAGGGCATTGAGCCTATAATTCGTTATCATTGTATCTTTTCACACTGTTTCAGAGCTTGAGCGTGGAAGGAGGATCTAATTTATTGCCTCAAGAAGCCCAGTGGCTTCAAACAATACATAGATTGCTTCTCTGCACAGGAGCTCATATTTCCAGCAGAAAACAGTGTGTATATATATATATATCATTAGCTTATTGTCATGCCCCACTTTAAAAACCTATTCAATAATATATGTATAGTAGTGTCTAATTTGACAAATTATTTCATTTTCTCTTTTAATAACCCTGATTAGTACCATTGATAATTAATTCTTCTAAAGAAAATAATAATAGCTATGAAAATTATGGAAATATGTCACATAAATGTATGTTAAGACGTTCAATGAAAACACATGTGTTGCACCTTCCCCTGATCCAATCGGGAATTTAAACTTGACTATAAACAAATCACATACCTTCAATGACTTTCTTTTCCTTATACCTTACAAATTTTTGTGAATGCTATTGCTACAGCATCTTTTAGCTTCTTTATTATTTTAAAATAAACCAGGCATCAAGGTAGATGTTGCTGATTCTTGCTATGGTCCTATATGGTGATTTCTCTTTCCCTGAGTGTTCTTATTAATTCAGAGGTGACATTTCTTTCCAGTAAGACAAACACATGAAAATCAAGAGAAGTATAAAATCTCCCTTCCTGGGAACAGCTCAGCTTGCATGGCCAAGGCTTTCGGTTCAATTCAAGAATAAATAAATAAATGAATAAATAAGTAAATAAAAACCTTCTTTTTCATTACCCTCTCAGTAGTAACAGAACCTCTACTCCACACTACCATTTGAAACTTATTCAAATAAAGGCTATGGCTAGTTAGTCAGTATCTTGAAACTGGTTGCCTTATGTCAAAGAAATACAACAATACAGTAAAAACCATAATCTGAGGGCATAAATACCTAACAAGTTCAGGGATGGCTAATAAAGAGCCACATTGACACCAAAGGCTCATTAGGGAAAATCAACTGTGCTGTCAGGAAGAGAGAACACACTCCAGAGAGCACATCATTGTGGCTGTTATGATCGCTATTGGGAAACCTACTGAAGTGTCATTTCCCCAGAAATGAGAGAAACGTGCAGAATGGCAGAGAACGCTTGTCATGGCACTTGAAATCACTCTAAGGCTAGCCTTGTGCACCTGACTCTCTCTATTACCTATTAGCTATGTAGCTTTTGTTCCTAAATGCCCCAGGAGCTCTGTACATATTTCCGAGTCAGAATGTCCCACATCTGGCCTCCATGTCATTTGCTTGCTGTCAACCTAAACTTTTATTTCCTTTATAAAACAATGCCATGTATTTTAGCCAGGAAGCTGAGTTTAGCTCAAAATCTTTGCAGTGATTCTCACTGGGTGACTAGAACTGCTTACAAACATAGCTCCAGGGCATCCGATGTCTTTGGCCTTCATGGGTAACAGCACTCACATGGACATATCTTCTACATAAGGGGCACATGAACTCATCTGGCCGCAAAGGTCAGCCTTGATAAAAGTTCCACAGAAGAGCCCAGAAGGTGGAGTCCAGCATTCTGTTTCGATAAAAAGGACTGAACTTCCTGTGGAATCACTTATCTATTCGCTGCTGTTTTCATGTCTGTGCTCAGTCATCCTTTAAATGCACACTGAAGCAATCACGTATATAGGTTTCATCCAGACTGTCTTCAGATAAATCCTATTGTTATTCTCATTTGAAAAGATGAAGCGACTGTTAAATAGTGACTAAGTGATAATCCACAAGCCATAATACTTAAGGGCTCAGACTGGAACCTGACGTAACAAAGACTCGTATCTAGGCATCTAAATGATTCACTTTTTTCCATTTTTGTTTTCATCGTTGGGAGGCTGGGGAAACATCAAGGTGGTGAAGCGTCTTTAAATGTGAGCTGGCATTCATTCTAAGAAGGATGGAGTGCTGCCTCACAGAACTATGGGTAATCAATATTTGGATGTGGGGGGTCAGATCTCTAATGAGTTCCATTACAGGTAAGACTCAGAGGGAACATGTTAAAACATTATAGAAAAGTCGATTTACCATACTTGTTAATATCTCTGTATACCAGTCTCTCCCGATGCACACAATCATAAAGTATGACCTCTGAGGATAATGTTCAATTCTTTTTTTCAATTAAGTTATTTCTTTACAATTTCATGCGTATGAAATTCATTTGGCTGCTCTTTCCCTCCACCACCTCCTCTTCCTCTCCCTTCCGTTCCTGTCACCTCCTCTTCCCCTACCTGTCCTTTCCCCAGATTCACAACTTCTGATTTTTTGTGTGACTCATTTGTATTAACCAGGGCCATCTGTGCAACCATTGGATTGAGACTACCTGGGGTACAAAAGTAAAGTACAAAAGTACTTCTTTCTCTGGTTCTAAATATACAATTCATTTTTATAGCAGCTACATTTGTTTCAAGCAGGCCATTTGATGTCATTCATATTTCCTCACCATTCATCAGTTTTCTGGGTTTTAATCTCCTTTACCTACACAATATGCAATACTCTATTAATCCATCAAAACTAATAAAGTACCTCTAAAGGTATATTAGAAATGTTTGCCATTTTCAAATGTATTATGCCTCTCTCTAAGGCATTCACAGTAGCCCAGAAGTCCATCCGACAGTGACTTCTATTCAAATGAAAGGAATCACTAAAGTCCTTGCAAATGATCAAAATGAATCTAAGTGCTCAATAAAAAATACTTGTTGAGTAAGGCAATGGGAATTTATTTAGTCGAGGCTCTCATTATCCAAAAGCCATGTTATTAATATTCTTTCTGGTGATTTCATGGGTTCTTTTCTGGGATTAAACTATGTAACTAGGAATGTAGAATTTTCAAAACTCTTGATTTATTTGATTTAATTTCCCCCCCACACCAATTTTGGTTTACTCAGAAATTTGGTGTGAACTGTAAGATCTCCCTTGTGGCTTCTCAAGCTTTCAACTGAATGTTTCCTAATGTGAAACTGTTGCTCAAACCAGCTTCTCTCTTGGAGAAGGCATAGAAGTCAATTTGCCTGAACGTTTTCTTCTTGATTCTCTCATCTAACTATCTAATTCTCATCTAAACTATCTTGATTCTGGGTTGGATAATGAATACACTATAGAATTTTTATTCATTCACATGTTATTACAGTCATGGGTTTCCTTGTCAAGTTTTAAGAAATAAACCCATGTTTATTTATTCTCTATGTTTACGTAACATTTTATTTGTTAAAATCTTGAATTTGAGAACAATAAGCTTACCACATATATAACACTAAATGAACAGAAATGTCAAGAAAAGACATTCTCAAGATGTTTCAACATGTGCCAAATAATTGAAATTCTTAAGGGTGACCAAAGTAATAAATATCTTGGAATTATACCCAAATCCCAGAATTACACAATAAACACTGAATTATGTAGAGTGTGGTTCTCAGTAGTTCTTAGGGCTAGTGACTTGGGGAAGCTGGTCAACTGATTCTAAGTGAGTTCTTGCTTACGTCTTATGGTTCCTAGATCATTGCTTTTGCTGTTGAACTCCTGTATTCTACCAATTTCACCAGCACTGTCCCTCTTTTCCCATCTCTCTCTGTCTCACATTCATTTTTTTTGTTTTGTTTTAGACATTATTTCTATGGGTAGCCCTGGCTGTCCTGGAACTCATTATGTAGACCAGACTGTCCTCAAACTCACAGATCCTCCTGCCTCTACCTTCCATGTACTGGGGTTAAAGGTGTGTGCCACCACTGCCCTGCTTGTATTCAGTTTTTTAATCCTCTAGTAATCTTCTGAATTTTTTGATGAAAAATAATATTACATCATTTCACTTACTAAATCTCTTGAGCACTCAATTTTTCCTTTAAACGACTGACCTTTAATTAAAAAAAAACTCTTATTTTGATTAACCGAATGTTGTATTTAATGTACATTTTGTAGGCATTGACAATTTCCAGTCCAATTCAGTTCTTTCTTTAGCTTAACATTCCATTTAAAACTGTCTTATAAGAGGATTAAGGCCTATACACTCACAAGTGACAGAGGCAATGGGATTCAAGTCCAAATGCAATCATTAACGATGTGTTGTATGCATTTGAGTTTTTACAAAAGCCATTCAATTTGCATATATTCTATGTTTGTCGACTACTTTAGAAGCAGAGATAGTTTGGGCACACAAATAGATTTAAGAAATTTGTTGCTGCCAGATTCATGGCATGTTGTGATTGGTTTTTTGATTACCATTTCTTAAATGAACAAATTAAATCTTTCATATGAACCACACTAGAAAAATAATTTCAACATAGTCAAAGCTTTTATATGTTGATAACTACTTAAATGAATATTACACTTATTTATTAAAATTATTCGATATATTATTTTCCTCCATGAGTTCCCATTACTCATGCTAAAGTCATAATTTTTGATATTATTTTTTTGTCTGGCATTTGAAACTCTAAGTTCAAATCTCCATGGTCATTCCTAGTGTGAGAAAGCATTTCTTCATTACAGTTGTAAGTTGGGTTAAAATGGATCAGAGTCATGAACTAGCAGGAGAATTTACAAGGTATGTTGTTCACAAATAAGAAATCTTGTCAAGCTTGCATAGCTAAAATTCAGAGTGAAAACATTGACAAAGTCCTCAACATTCAAGTATTAATTTCCTTGTAATAAAAATGGTAACAATGTCAAATTAAAACTTAGTATATTTCATAATACACTGAAAATACCCATTATTTTGTTCTTCCTATTAGCATCTAGGTCAGTGCCTGGGAATCCCTGCGTCAAATCATGGCTTTCCAAGGGTAGCAGTTGAGCCCCATCCCCTGTTGCTAAGCTTTGACTATTCCAGGATGACCACAGAGTCTTGGAGAGTGATTCTCACTCAACAGAATCTTTACGGGTGAGTGGTAAGCTTCCCTCATTTCACATGCTTTATCACCAGAATTATCTGACCCATTTTGGCATGAGGTCTTTCACAGATGACACTTATCCTCAGGAAAGCAGTGGGGTCAGGTGAAAGCTGCTCCCCAGAAGAGACACACAGGAATAAAAATTCAGGCCCAGTGTCATTTTAAAGAGGAAAACAAATAAAAAAGAATGTTGTATAAAGGTGAGTCAACATTTTAAAAAGATGAAACACTTGTATCACATATAGAGTAATTTGAGAGCTCAGAATTCACCAGTCAATATGGTCTAACTGTGCTGGCATAGAGATATGCCACCTTCTTGGAGAGCTCCTAGACCAACCTTTGTCAGTCACTGATAGGAAACCAGAGGACCCTAGAGAATCATTACACTGCAGGTCCAGAGAGAGTCATCACACTTCCAGAGAGGTATCCTTTTTTGGTCCTTACCAAGGTGTTTCTTATTTGTTGAATGAGCATAATGAGAACCAGACATGAAGATTTTGAACAACTGTTAATGAATTGGCCAGTGGAAAAACGGCAGTAAAAATGGCCAAGTGTGTGACACTGACTATAACATTACCTGAAGTGACAGACTATAGGTAGGTTAATGGATATAAACTGCCAAAGATAACAAAACCAAAAAAAAAAAACTCACTAAAATACTAGTACATATGTCTGTAATTCTTGGGATAAAGTCATAATATTGAAAGTCTTACTCTTTAATTACTCTATAATGAAAATATTATGTCTGAAGAAATGGTTTTGTCTAAAAAAATATGTCTGAAAATAATCTAAAATTAGCTGGTCAGCAATAATATGTTTTTGAGGAAACGCTGAAGTTGAAACCAGCATATTAATTTTCTTATACATCTAAAATAAAATAATCAGTGTTTATTTTTATTAGGCTTGGTATAAACTCTCAACAGAAGATAGGAAAAGAAATGAAGTCTTTTATACTCTTCAGTTATCATCTTTGGGTCATATTAGGTCACTGTCTCAAGTCAATATTTATTACTGGATTCTAATTACCCAATCTTGAGAAACATGTAGTTTGTTAACAGAGTTCACATGAATACCCGCCTTTAAGTATCTAATCCCGGTACCTCAGTTAGGTCTCTTCCATTGAAGTGTTATGGTTTTGGCTTAGGTTGTAAATTACTACAGATGTCTTTTCTTAGACTTTGTGCAAGTAATTTAATTACTAGGGAATATATAAAGGAAAGCCATTCATCTTACCCATGTTTATTAAAGTTTTCTTTCTTAGATTTTTTTTTAAGAGAACACATGGAGTGCTGATAGGGATGTATACTCTAATGCCCGGGTGCAGAAAGATTCCTGACCGAGTCTGCATCAGAAGGCATCACCACATGGCTAATGCACATCTGTAGTGACAACACACACAAACCAGAGACTTTTCCGGAAACGCATTCATTTCTTCTTCTTAAGGTGGACATTTGACTTCAAATGAAGAATCCAAAATAGTATCCCAGTGTCAGTGTATGTTCCTATAACTATGTAAGATATCACAGAATTTCCGTCATCCGTCACAAACCAAGTTGAATGTAGTTCTGGGAGTTCCTCAGAATATTTTAAAATAAAGCATTCTTACAGTCATCTAGGAGAGTAAGGAAGGTGAATGCGTTGATGCATGAAAATAACTTGAATACATGACCCTTTAAAAAATGTGATAAACAAGTATAATGCTAAAGCATGATATTGTAGCCTTGTTATCCTTGCCTTATGCAACCCGAAAACATAGTTAAGAGACCGAGATGTAAAGGCTCTGCATGAAGCGAAGTTAGATATAGGTTTTCTCAATTTCTGCCATCCAAAAAAACTCTCTTAATGTCTTTTCATTTATTGCCACAACAGCCACCAAATTGTACAGGTAAATAAGATCTAATAGAAATCATTTTGACCCCACCCTTCCTTGATTTTAAGATGAGTTTTAAGTCAGCTAATTAGGAATTTTACTCTTGATTTCTCATTTTTAATAGTTTTTGACATATAACTGATCAATCTGTGAGAATAGAGCTATGAAAGATGACCAACCAAATAAAGGACATGCCTCCATTCTATAGTCAGATGGAATTGAGGGCATAGTAGTTTGGGGGTCTTTAGCTGTATTTCAATTGTTTTTTAATTATTTGGAGTAAATATAGCAAAATATTAAAATTGTAAATTTTGATAGTAGAAACAAGGATCAAAATATTCTTTAGCCTTTAATTTTCTATATAGTTTGAAATACTTTAAAATTAAAAAGAAATTTGCTCTACATTTTTCTAGCCACAAAAGAAGTGTTTGTATATGACTCCATCAATGAAATTTTAAAATCATGTTTTGGTCAAAAGTCAGAGATTCAATTTTCCTTGCAATTCAGAAACACATTTAAATTAGAGCAAAATCCCCAGTCGCTTTTAGTGTTGTTTAGTAACTGTCTAACTTTCCTCTCACTTGTGTTCAAAGGTTGAGTTTTGTGCCATCTCAGGCTTTGTGTATTTAATTTATCATCAGATTCTACAGGCATGAGTCTGGCTCTTTACTTAAACTGCCAACACTTATAAAATACTATATAAATACATAAATATGATATATAAGACCTCATTGCAAAAAGTTTTCCAAAGGCTTTAGAAAATACTATTGTTTCTAGTCCCTTTCTCACTCAGTTACATTAATAAAATAAAATTAATCTTTTCAGAATGGGTAATGTAAGAGTAAACTTAATTAGAATCATAAAGCACAAAGTTTTAAAGGAAAAATATGCTCCCTCAAAAGAGACTTAGTTGGGTAGAAGTAACTATGTTAGATATCCTCACAGAAATACTACAATATCAATATATTAATGTTCTTTAGATGTTAGTTATAGCTTAAAGAAAAGTCATATCAACTGTTTATGAATTATAATAGAAATGGGCCTAATTCACAGAAGCCTTAAAAAATGTGTCCATCACAAAGTCTATGCAGTTTTTGTATGTTCAACATAGTTTGTTCATTCAGGACTGGAAGTCTGCTCAGAATGCCCAATAATGGCCAAACACTTGCACAAATGTTGCACCTGGAACAGGGAGGACTGACGGGGGCAAAGGTCAAAATCAAGCCTTAACAGGCGTTGACTAAACAGACTTTATCATCAGTGAAAAGTCCAGACACCCCCTGCAGTGTTTTCTTACGTCTGATTTTTCTCTTGTCAACATGTAGCATAATCTATAAATACAACCAAATCACTGGCAACTTAACTTTTGGTTTTGGTTTACTTTTTATCTTCCAGAGACTCCCCCAACCCCTTCTCCTCCCTGCTCCCTCTTCACAAAGATTTTAAAATATAGCCCTTTTGCATCCCCTTCTTAACCAAAGCTTGTCACTGTTAGTATACACACAAGACTCTTTCCAGGACAAGAGACACTTCAAGTGTTTCCTAAGACAGAGTGCTGGCTGAGGACTTCCTTTTCTCCTAAAATGTTTTCAACAAAATTCTGGTAAATGACTAATAGATCAAGACAATCAAACAACTACACTATCAGCAGAACGTGTCTCTTTCATGAATATTTCCACTGTGGTAGACTTAAATGAACACTTCAAACCTTAAAAAGGAATCGTCTCTCTCCCACTTACTATCACAAAGAAGCTCAATTTACATATGAGTTTCTATATGCGAATATGAGTGCTGAAAATGTCCAAATTTTGAGACTCTTCTAATTTCGGGTTAAGTGACACCGTTTCTCCTCTGATAGTTTTATTGGTATAATCTCTGTTTCCACACTTGTCTTTTGGTTCTTCCCTTTAACCTTTACTAAAAAGAGAAATACAATTTGCTCCTTTCAAACAGTGTTTTTCTTCCAGGAACTGTACTTATGCATGGGGAACACAAGAATAAACCGGGCCTCCACCTTGAACTTATTAAATGAGAGAACCCTTCCCCTTGGAGGTGGGCTCATTGCAGAAGCTAGGAGTGAGAGCTACCAAGGCAAATTTGGTGGCTTGTTATTTACGACACTGCAGATTTTCAGAATGCCAAAGACATCTGTGTGGGCCCCTATATTTATTCCTCACATCTATCTAGATAGACCCATTTCCTGTGCAGTTGAGAATACAAAATTAGAAAGCTACACAAGAGGACACTAGGTGTGCATGATTTGTGACCCTCCCAAAGGAGGATGAGGCAAAGACTCCCTGAGCACCAATGGCCGAGTGCACATCCCACTGATTGGGAGGTGTTGACTGTTGTACAGAAGAGTTTAACCTGGGAACGGTCCTAATAAAGGAAAACTGCAAATGGTGTCCAGGGAGAGCGGAAAGGGGCCTGAGTTCCCCATGGCTGTCTATCTCAGTCATTCCCACACTTACACAGGACAGGAAAGGGGCCACGGTGAGGGCAGACATTTTGTACAGCTGCAAAGATTCCATAGCTGATTGTAATTATTCTTGGTATTTTTTTTACCTAAATGAAAATTAGGATGCATGAGGCAAAAAAAGAGTAAGAATCCCAATCACAAATCTACATAAATGAAACATTCTAACACTCACTTTAGTGAGGTGTAAAGAGTTAGAGTTATATTAAATATTTGTGATCAGACTTGACCCTGCAGAGTGAAGACCTGCAAATAATACCACAAAAAAGAAAATGGAAGAGGCCTAGAGTCATCTTTCTTATTTAAATCTATTTTTGATTATTTAGTAAAAACAAGCAAAAATTTCAATACCACTCAATTTAATAATTTTCAAGATCCCATTACTCATCATCTTCTATATTCCAGCTACAACTCATGACTACATAAACTCTGTGATTCTTAAGGTAAAGCTGAGTTTAACTGCTTATAAGTTAATATATAGATGCCAATTTATGGTCATTTAGTTCATAATTTTGACCTCTTAGGACTTTACACAATAACTTAGGGGAAACAAGGTTTGGTTATATCACAGCTATCAACTTACTTTTGTAATTGCCTTTTTAAATTCTAACTTGTTAAAAAAATCATTTAGTATGAGAATAGCAATCAAAGCAAATGTTTAAAAACATGATGACAGTTCTCACAGTAACAAATAGGACAAGCTGACTCAGAAGAATGTGATGATAAATGTATGTGATATATATATGATATATATATGATCTCAGAACTTTAATTTTCCCAAGCTTTGCAAAGAATTGACTTAATGTATTAGCGACTTAGAGAATGACCTTCAGAATTGTAAATTCCATGGGCAGTCTACTTGAAATTTTGTATAATTTTGGTGCAGAGAAACAGTCTAATATGTGTTTCTATTCCTGAAATATATTTTCAAACATGTGCACGAGTGTGGCCTGCAATAAAGAATGTCCTTTGGAACAGTTGGGGTGCTTGTTTCAAACTAGATAACTCCCTCAAAATAGTGAGTGTAAGCATGAAATCAGGGGCTGAACTGCTGGAGCCATCTTCAGGATTTCTCACAGGCATTGATAATTGATCATGGTTTTGTTTATTTTTCCTTGTTTGTGAAATGTGCACCGTTTCTTGTAAGCTTGTTCAACTTTTCTTGTAAGTTTGTATGTCAGAATAATGTCAGGTTTTCACAGGTTCGCCATTCCAAAAATACACTTTCAGAACAGAGCGTGTCTAACTGCAAAAACAAATATAAAGATAATGATGTGAGTTAAGAGTTTATCCAAAAGAGGGCCTGAGATACAGCTCAGTAGTAGAAGGGGTGCTTAGCACATGCTAGGCCTTGGGTTCAAATCTCAGCCCTGCCACACCCCTAAAGTGAATATGGTAACAACAAAAAATGGATGTGTACCAAAATATATGTCCATTGCAAAGCATATATAGCTAACTGAACTGTATATCATATATATAATTCATAATTTACTGTACTACACATTATGTCATATACACATATATGTATACATCTCATATTTTATTTCTAATACATTTGCTAGTAAAAGTATGAATAAACTTCCAGGAAAATATTTTTCTTTTTTTATATACATAATAAACCAAAAATTGATAATTGACATTTCCATGGAAAATTGAAAATGCATACATATGTTCTAATAACGATTTATTTAAGTGATGAGAAAAATAAATATAGTATTTCACTCTTTTATCTCAGTTCAACTATCATGCTAATGTTTTAATGTACTTTTTAACCTAGGAAAACCAAACTGTGTAACTGCATGATAACTTTTTTGTTTTTATGATGAAATGAGAGAATCAGATCAATCAAATAATTCTCACTGAAGAATGTTAAAATTTTTATCTATTTTCACTTAGTTTAGATTGCTAGTAAGGGTAAAGCACAAAGACAGAACTGAGGCTTACAATGCCTCCACTGATTTCTGTCCTGGCCCTTCCTCTGCACATGGTCAATTAGAATTGAAAATCCTGTGCTTATTTCATTCGCTGGAATTTTTAAGCAGGTCAGGAAGAAAGATGTTATTGAAAGGAAGAATCTCATCTAAATAAGAAAGGAGCATGCGGCCATCTGGCCTTAGCTATATGTATAAAAAGTTGTTTCAGCTGAAATAAGAATTGGTGTTTTAAAAGATGTGCCAAAAATCAACCCAAAATCTGTCTACAGAAAAAGAAAATGTCTCAAATGTTTCTTTTAAAACCTCCAAATATGCATTTGGTTCATTTCCTATCTGTGATTAAGACCGTCTGACCCCAGCGCCTCCCTGAGCCTGAGTGGGTTGCAAGCAGAGGGTTAGTCAATCACCTCCGAACTCTTCTCCTTCATGGGGCATCTACCGAAACAGTGGCTCTTTTGTAAGTTACAAGAATAACTTTGATGGTCTTCACTCACATTCATTTTGAGTGTAGCACGCATCCAGATTGGAGGAATAAAATTTGGAGCATAAAGCAGCCAGACCAGCTTCCCTTCTTTGCTTCTCACAGCCAGAGTTTCCTGTGTGATCTCTGAGCAGGGCTTGGGCTTCTGAGCACAATCATGCCAGGCCTTCAGTCTAGGCTGAAAACGCCACTCTCTCTATCCTCATGAAGAGAGATTATGACAACTGAGTCTACTTTTAGGAATCACCCAAGTGCTCAAAAACTGTTTGGTTTTGTAAGAATTTTTATTCTGTTCATCAAATTAGGACTGCAGTTTTGGGGTTGATCAAAGTGTTTTTTTATTTTCTGCGAAGTACCCATAATAATGATTTCATCAATAAACTCATCTATTTAATACCTCAGCATGACTCTCACTTAGAAGAATCATAACCAGTTGATGTTGGTAACCAAATCTTATACAGAAATACATTACACTCTACAACATTTCAAACACTCATAAAATATAATAACAAAAAAAGTGAATTGTGGTCAGAAGATTGCATGTCAGTGTATCTGTTAAATATAATGTGGATGCGGTCACAACCCCAGCTAATGCTGAGGTGCATATCCATCAAAAATCTACAACAAAAAACTTGGGGCAAGAATATTCTCTGTGAGTCACAAGTCTTGATGCATCAAAACACCTCTGGCTGTTTTGTGTTTGGGTACATCTATCTATTATTTGCTCTGCCATTTCCAATAAATCATTGCCATTGTGACAGAAGAATAAACTATAGGAAATTGTTTTTTCTTCGTTATGTTCTGAAAAACCATTTGTTCTTGAGTTAGTCTTACATACTCCAACTATTTCAATCAAGCCCATTATCTTCTTGTCTTTGAGAGATTCCTTTCTAGTAACCTGTATCCCCAGAGGGCAATGGGAGGCCTGGCTTTGAGAAAGTAAGTGGTTTAAATAAAATTGTTTCTTCACTTTCTCTCTTTGATAAAGAAATTAAATTATTTTTTTTTATCAGGCCTGAATGCCAGTATGTGTTGGAAGCGATTGTTTACATAAAACTAGAAAGTCATGCCTCAGAAAAAGCTGTTTACAGTAGAGACCTGCACCACGAATATCACTTAACTTATCTAGATTGCTTTTTCTCAGTACAAAGTGTGTCGGTTCTTCAACTATATGCTTTTCTGAACAAAAAGCAAGTGAAGCAATCCTTTTTTATGTCCTTGCTTTGAAACAATAGCATAATGCATTGGCAAACCAATCTGTTGACGTGCTGATGCTTTAGTGGAACCATTCACAGACATGTGCTTCAAAAGCCTTTCTAAATTAGAAGTACAGAGAATGAATTTCAGAACTCACAAAACTGTATATCAAATCCAAGTATGACTGAGCTGGCAAATACCCCACCATCCCATATCATTCATAAGTTACAGTTCAAAACTAGATAGCTCAGGTGTAATATATATTTATAATTTTTCTCCATTTGCATCTCAAATCCAGTCATATAGTGTAGTAAAAGTAATTATTTCTCTTCTACTTGATACAAGAAAAATAAAATAGCATCATATACCTTAAAGATCTGAGCACATGTTTGGTGGGTGGTTCTCTGGGGCAAGACCCACAAAGTCGAAATGAAAAATAAAGTGAACGCCGGCACAGAATCTGCGTGCAAGGTCCATCTAATCCAGTCTTTCTCGCAAAGGCATAAGAATGAACAACACTTCAAAATCATTTGTATAAATTACTCTTTCCTTGAGGAATTTTAATAGTAAAATTCATTTAAAAGTCACCAGAATTAATAGCAAATGATGAATACTGATTCATAACAACTATTACTGTTGTAAAATTTTGAGCCAAATGATGTTAAAACGCTTTTTATGTCTACGCCTATTCATATTGAAATTCAGCCACCCCTGACATGTTCAGTCAGCTTATTAATAAGGCGTCCTAGAACCAGAGAACTCTGCCTGACTGCATATATTACGATAAGCACACCCATACTGCCCCGTAAACACATCTTCAAGAGAGAGATAGCTCCGAATAAAAAGACTGCTTTCCTGTGGGTGTCGGTTAACCCCACAAACACTTGAACTTCCTATGGGCACACACCCAGCAGACGCTGGCGTCTAGGTGATCGAAAACGTTGCCCACAAAGGCGAAATTTTATCTGTGATGACATCACCAGCGAACCTGGGTTCGCTGTGATAGAGTCATGTATTTGTCTGGATGGTCTGTACGTCTTAAGTGTGTGTGTGAGAGAATGAGAGGAAGGCACCGAGGCAAACAGAACGATGATTGCAGCACAGCGCCCTCAGAAACCCTCTGTAGCCCTCTACAAAGCTTGCGAACCTCCCCACAGACCTTCGGCTTTTGCTCCATCTCCCCCGCCACCCCGCTATCTTATAGAGCTTAAGTTTGTTCAAAAATGCTTTCCCCGCACAAGCGAATTCCTTTTCGTTTAGTTAACACACTGTGAATCCTCAAATACTCTGCCAGGATCCGTGGAAATGGGGTTTCCACACGAAATGAGGCGTGTGCTTCTACGTGAAATGGTGCAGGAGTTGCAGAGTCCCTGGAGACCTGCCTTCGAGTGCTTGAGACATCTTGGTTTTAAAGGCAACGAAAGGGTTAAAAATTGAGTCTGTCTAGGGTAGGAGAAAGGGGATATTGTTGTCTTTAATCTTTCCGCAGTATGTGTACGACTTCCATCCCAGATCTGCACATAGCGGTGGAATAGGCTAGGCATGCATTGCGTTCAAGCTCCTTGATTGTAGAAGGGGTGGGGGGAGGAAAA
>LOEQ01003665.1:25387-58651 GCA_001685075.1 Bramus lutescens | reverse complement strand
TGTTGATCATTATGTCTAGCCTTCAGGTGTCTCAGCACACAGTGGGCGGCGGTGGGGGAGGTGTAGATTACATGAGAGCAGACAAAGAAAAACTGGTGTATTTTTAAAAGATTATGTGAAAATTCATGCTCAAGCCTCCTTTAAAAAAGATGATTCCTAATGTCTTGGACTTTTGTAATTACAGCCCAGGCTCCGCTCTGGCACCTCTCTAAGCCATAATTAGTTATGTCTGGAGCCTTTGAATAATTCCTTTCAATAATTGATGGAGTTAATATTCTCTTTTAAATATGGGGAGGGCAGTGTGTTCTTATAAACTCTCTTTCGGGCAGAGGCTTTGTTGTTCCAAATCCTCATCAGTCATAATCACACGGATTTGATTTGCAGTTTCATTTCTTATGAGACTAAACTTAGAACTTTTTAAGGATTTGGATGATTCTAGAAAGAAAGACATAATGCATTGCTGGATTACTCTGGCTGAATATGAAAAGAAGGCAGTAACAGGAACATTTTCTACCATTTGTTTCCAATTATTGTATAAATTTAAAAAAAACACCGCTTTGAATGTCACTTCTGTTTTAAAACTGCATCCAAAAATTTTTTTTAGCACAAATGCAACTTAGATGTTAGCTAAAGCTTTGCCCCTCCGGTAGGAAGACATCCTAAATTAGTTTATTCTTTGAAGATTCTTCTATGAAGAAGCTTCAGCATGCTTCCTCCCCACCCCCACATCCTCACCCCACCCTATTAGGAATTAAAAAAAAAANNCCGGGCTCCTAAGACAGAAAGCTGTCTTTCCCTTCTCCACACTGGCCACTTCCAGCGGCCGTCACTCGGGCTCGGACCTTATTTCACATTTTGTGGACAAAACCCAAAACCTAGTTCAGTCTCTGTCATTACTGTAGAATTTAAAACACTTCAAAAATGAATCAAAAGAAAGCCCTGGCTTGAAGCCATTGTTCCGATTTAAGAGCTATTTGCCTCTAAGTGTCTTTAGCAGTCTTTCATGGCTAATTATAATAACTGTCAGATGTCTGGAAAGTGTGGGGTGCCCTAGTCAGTGGAGTCAGCAAAGTTTGTCTTTTATTGTTCCTGGGGACATAGCAAATCTGATTAGACATAAAGAGGGAAAAGAAGAACTAAGTACATATGTGTGTGCCTTCATTTTCCCCTATGAACAAAGCAGCAAGCTGAAGCGGTGTCCCAGTGTAGCCTCCCGCAGCTACTCTGCAGAAAGCCTGACTTTTCTGTTTTAATTCTTTATCTTTTCACATAAGAAAGCATGCAACAAATGCTCCTGGAATACTTCTTTGCCCTTTGGCTACCTTTCAAACTACACACAAAAGCGTTTCTTGGCGAATCTTCGAATATTTTGTGCTTCTGACAGGAAACTATTTTAATCAGCACACTTGACAGAAAGAAATGTATACTTACAATTTCCAAAAGCCGCTTCTTGCTGTCGTCCTTCGTCCCCGCAGGCAGAGCAGGAGCTTCTCCTCACACTGGCTGTGGTACAGGTGCAGCGTCCCGTTTGCACGCCCAGGAAGCCAGAGAAGCATTTCCTAAAGTCCCTCGGAACTCAGCCACTTGTGCTCAGGCATCCCTGCTCCTGTGGAAACCGTACTATCTGCAGTTCTGAATTGAACTAAATTAGAGCCCATGCGAAAGGCAGGGGCAGGCAGTCATGTGAGAGACACACAGCCTTCCTATTGGCCACAGAGCCACAGCTTAGGCATTCTGCCTTTTCCACTATTGGTGAAGAGTTAAAACTGAAAGCATCAAGGTCCTCCTCTTCTGCCTATTTGTCCTTTATGTGTGGAAGAATGACTAGGATTTTACAGTGACAGAATCAGTTAGGAGCCACTGAAGTCACCCCTCCCAGGAACTGTGGGAGGGGGCGGGAAGTTCAGCTTTTGCAAGATTTTTTTTTCCTTTTCATCCCCTTGACCTGAAATTTAGTGTGTGATTTGCCTTTAAGGAAATGCTGTTGCCGCTCTTCCCTCAGCTTCAGAAAGGACAGAAACAAATTATCCTTGCATTCCTTTGCAGAATTCCTTATATTGGGGAGCATAGAACCAAGGTCTCCCAATGATGAGTTCCCTGATTTTATTTTGAGCACTAAGGAGACTTTGGTGCAGTTCTAAACCAACATGCTAAATTATTCATTAGTGACGCCAGTGACAGAATTAAGTTTTTGAATCTTCATTTCATTTTGGAGAAGACCAAGGGGGGGAAAAAAAAACGCTGGAATATATCAAAAGGCAAAATGCCAAAGCAATTAAATCAGGGACTCGAACTAACTGGGTTAATGAGGAAAAGCATTCTTTCCACTCAAAGCCCATCTTTAATGACTTCTTTAAGTAAATAAAATGTCCATGAGACACGGAGACTATGTTTTCCAGGTATTCTGGGAACACTTGTGTACCAGATTTCTTAAAACACCTGAGGTATTTGTCAAGATCTGAAGGTTAAAGTCCCTTGAAGATCATCAAATCCCACCCTCGCCATAGTGAAGGTGATCTGGGTGTGTCTGACAAAAAAATGGCTGCCTCATGTCACTAATGCAGAGATATGTCAAAGGAAAGACATCTTGCTAGAACAGCACCCTGTCCTTGCTGACAGTGCCTCTTTGGAGTCAGCCACTCTCTCATTTATTCAGTCTTCAGGGTAACCCATGGGGTCAGTTTCATTGCTTTTATTTCTCCAGGAGAGACTCACACTTTGCCACAATGCCGCCTTTCGTTTCTTAACTCATTGTTCATACCTCATTTTTCATGCCTCCCAGAATAATTATGGATATTTCTGGATACTGTCCTTTATGCCAGGGATATATCAAGAACACATCTTCATATCATTCTTACCACTGTAACTGAGTTGTTTCTTTGTTTTAATATATCTTATTAATATTTTTTGAGAAATTTGTGGTGCATAGTTTGGTCGTATTCACACTCCGGCTCCTCCACCTTGCTCCTCACAAGCCTACTTCCACCTCCTCTCCCAATTTGTATCTTCTTTTGTTTTCTTCTCCTTAAATAGCCCATGTAGTCCCGTTTACCCACTGGTATGAGGCCATCCACCACAGCACAGCTGACTTACCAGTAGCCACAACCTTAACAATAACAACTGACTTTTGGGTGCCCAGGAATTGTCAGCTGTTGTTATTACCCACACTTCACAGAAGAGGAAATGAGGTTCAAGATGTTCAAGGTCCTGTAGTTGGGAGTTGGTGCCCTGTGATACTTATTCATTCACATATACAACTCTCGTCTTTTTACATAGACAGCACAGGAATTCTCATGAGGTGTCCATAAGCATCGCTTACCTTGTGTATTCCTTCCAGGTGCAATATATTTGAATATTGAGACATAAGTGTAGGTTATTCACACTTATCATCAATGTATGTTAGGTTAAAATTCAGAATAGAGTGTAATGTGGCCGATAAGAGACTGGAAATACAGTCAAGGCACAACTGAGCAATCATAATTACATCAGAGCCCCCCAACAGGTTCACATTGTATCATAAGAGCTTGAATATTTCCCAGAGTGTCATTTTGGGCATCAGAAGCACTAGAACTGGCCCAAATTCTGAAACTCATCAATTAGCAGAACAAGATCTAGAACCTTTCAAAGTAAGGGTCAAAGTGTCTGCTACATCTCAACCTGGGAAATTCAGGATTCTGCCCTTCCTTCCTTGTTCTCCTTTAAATATGACAATTAAATGCCTCTGTGCCGGGCCGGTAAACCTTATCTATAAATTTCAGTCATCAAATAAGCCAACTTCTCTGCACAATTTGTGAAGCTCCTGCTCCCTGTTTTTGGAAGTGTGCCTCCTTTTGGTCTTCTATTTTCTTAGTTTTCTTCCTGCCTTTCCAGGGCTTTGGCTATTGTTGTTGTTGTTCATTTCTTGTCCTATGTTTCCTCAGGTTTCTTTCCAGATCTGTATTTTATAGTATCCTATATGACTTCACTTTTTACTCCACAGATTTTAGTATGTGAGCAGATTGCACTTCTGAATGCTGCAGACTGAGGGCAAGAATACGACGAAGACCTAGAGGGACAGCTCTGCTTCCCATTCTGCATGGTGTCAATTACAACTGGATACTGCAGATCTGTTTCCACTTGCCCCACCCCATCTGGATACCAAAGTTGTGTATCTTGTAGACTGTACAACATCTTTTACTTTGGATGTCTCAATCCTCCAAACACAACACTTTCAACATCAAAGTCACTGTTTCTTCCTTACACTGTGCAATAACTCAATGAGAGTTTCACTGTCTACTAGAAACCAAAGGAAATATGGGAGAAAGATAAAAATCTTTCTTCTCCAGAGGCCTTTATAGCTAGATAATTAGAATACCTCACATAATTCTTAATTTACTCTGTTCCATTCCAGATGAGTGTTCTGAACTAGGATAAACTAGTGTATACTAGTTAGGATTAGATCTTCTCTCTTATTTGAAGCCTTATGGAACTTGACTCCCTTATCTCCTGGTAACAATGAAAATAGAAATAACACCAATAAATTCATTTAATGATGATGAATTTTTTTCAAATTTTCAATGTTGCAAGGATATTCTTTAAAATGTACTTCGATGAACGTTTCAAGAACTCTTGGTTCCATTAAAATATTTGGGTTAAAAGTAAAAAGTAGTAATTCCTGCTTTCAACATTCAGAAATCAATCTTCTGGAAAATGAAAGTTGTTGATGGCAGAATTGCACATGCTAAGTGACATGCTCCTAGATAAGTCCAGATACAGAACAAACTATGAATCCTAAAATGTCTCCAAGAAAACACACTTTTCAATAACAATCCATTATAGTTATACAATAGTGATCAAATCTCAAGAATCTAACTTTATATTTATCATATTTATAATGATATTCATAATATAAGAAATCAGGAAGAGAGATAAATATTCCCCTATTAATGCAAGAAAACTGAAGCACAGGAAATGCTATGATGTCTAGAAATCACAATGGAAACAGCTTTGTATCTCTGCACCCCCGACAATTATAGCTACAGTGAGGACACAATGATCTCCGTCTTGCACATGCAAACAAAAGATTCGATTAAGAATTGGATCGTGGCTCAAACTTCCATTGGAAAGGAAAAGATTAACAGAAGTTTCAGCTTTCACACATTTGTGTTCAAGTTGTTTGCATTACAAAATTAGCCCTTGGTGGTAATTTTGTTTATTTGCCATGGGTGGTCTGAGCCTTGGGTGGGAAAATTGGGATCAGATGAAAATGAGCTATCTGAACAGGAAGTTTCTCAGCCATTCTGAATTTGCAGTAAGCACACATTGGGAAGTGTGGCCAGATTACAGAGAGATGAGCCAAACATACCACAGACGAACCCTCTTAATTTCTGCTAAATGCTGAAAGACAAATTTGAATCTTTTGGGGAACTTAGATTTTTTTTAACTTGAAATGGTTGAAATGCTTTTAATTTTTTAATTATTATTTTCTCTAGAGTGTGAAAACTACATTTCTTACAAGTAAACAAAAGATAAATAATTTACACAACAAAATTAGCCAAATATACACATGGTTTATACAGGGCAGAGCTAATAACTCAATATTTTGATTTTTCATTTTCATGTGACTGTTTGGCATCAGGTAAAAATGGGAAAATCAGGAATATGACCAACTGGTATGTTAATCTTTCAATTCCAAACCATCAGCTGATTTAGAGGCAAAGTGTATTTTCTGTTTTCCTTTAATCGTAGGAAAGCAGCTATGTAGACAGAACCTTTGTGTTTAGAATGAAGTGGACCAACACGAAGTGACATCTCTGCCTAGTCAAATTAATACAACACACTTATAGCTAAACAAAAGAGCAATGACTTTTTGAGAGTTTGATTTTCACTTGTCAGTGCATCATGCTTTGATATTTACAGACAAAACAGAAATGTTGCAAATCATTGACCGTATGAAGGTGTTTAGGTCTTGTTAAAATGCAGGGTTTTTTTTTAAGGATGGTCTGAAGTATGGTCTTAGACAGTTCATAGTAAAAGCCATGAGTACTACTGATGCCTCTGGTCAACTGGTTTCCCTCATGTGCAGTCTTGACTCTTAGATTAGGTCATAACATTAAAAACCAGCACCTTGCTGGTGGTGTGATAGTCACCCTAAGAGCAGAACCTTTCTCAGCCTTCCTGTTTGTTTCTGTTCCCCTTTCCCAACTGTAGCTATCTCCCCTTGCTGTGTGCCACAACTTGCTCTCAAAGGATGGCATATGATATCTCATTCACTCGCTGAACTTCAAGGGATACCTTTGGAAAGGTGCCAGAAAGCTTCACCCCTTCGTCCTTCACACAGAAGCAAACTAAGTCAATAAAATTCAGCTTCCCCACTCCACACACTACCCCAACGTGCACCCCTGCTTTCGGACTAGCTACTCTATTTGTTCACTCCTGATCATTCTGCTTGGTTTTGATTTTCAACTTCAACTGTGGCTACAGTAAATGACATCTTGAGTTGTATGTTTCTTCTTTCTCAATAACTGGCACTTTGGGCATTCTTTATTTGTGTGTGCTTTTAATTTTTGGTGTGATATTGTTGTTTTGCAAAAACTGGATTTGTTGCTTTTTTGAAATATTTGTGTGGTGTTCTGCTAGACTGGTTGAGTTAAAGAACAATCCCTAGAAGTGCTGTCTTCCTAGACAGGACCCTCTCAGGTAAGTACAATCAGATAAAATATTTACTCATTCATGTAGCCAGTGGGGAAATGGAAGCCAATGTGACACTGGAGAGAAAAAAAATTTTTTTGATCAGAGTAAAATCATTTTGTTTCTCAAGTTAATGCCACAGCATGCCTCAATACTTCCTTCTGCTTTGGGTATTTGCCTTTCTTCTGACACCACAGGTGTGATTGACTATGATGACCCACATTTTCAATGTCTAAAGATGTCCATGTGTTTTTGATACAATGACATGGCAAAGCTGAAATCTTTATTTTCTTTATTTCTTTTTGGTTTTTTGAGACAGGTTTTTTTCTGAAGTTTTGGAGCCTGTCCTGGAACTAGTTCTTGTAGACCAGGCTGGCCTCTAACTCTCAGAGATCTGCCTGCCTCTGCCTCCTGAGTGCTGTGATTAAAGGCCTGTGCCACCACTGTCCAGCTAAGGCTGAAATATTTGAAATACTGCTTGGGAGCTGTGTATATTTATGGAAAGTTCAGCTGAACAGTTTTAGACTTTTAGGGTTTTTACTTGACAAAGGTTTCTTTTATATTTCTTATTTGTCTTAGGAAACACTCCTGAGGTCATGATAACAACTGACTTGAAGTTTTTTAACGGTAGCCAGTATCCAACAGTCTACAAACTTTAAGACATTAGTTACTGACTCTGAAAAAAAGAATGAAACGGCAGAAGATATAAGCCACAGTGTTTAATTCAGAAACTCTAACTTCTTAACCTGGATATACCCATGGCATCGCAGACACAGTAAGTATTTGTCAAAGTTTCTATTATGAAAAGTATTCAGCTTAGCAGATAGCAATACACTTCTGAGAATCATCTATATAATCAACTCCAACTTCACTTCCAGCTCCTGGGCGGTCTAATGTTTAGATAATTAATTAAACCCCAGGAAAAGCATCTGCTATTCACATTTCGTCTTGGATGAGAGAAATTATTTTATCCATTACTTAAGGAAAGCTAATACCCAAAGGCTGCACATTAGTTCTGTCTTGAATTAGAACTCGCCAAATCTGAAAATCAGCTATTCACATGGAATCTACTTTAATAACTTATGAAAATTTAAATTAAATTGGATTAATAATTTAAGTAGAAAGTTCCACCAGTAAAGTTTAAAATTTTAAAGCTTTAGTGTAAGCAGTGCAAATTGTAGATGGAAAAAGTGGTGCTGGATGTAGTGTTTTAACATTGGTCTTAGGAGCAGGGCAGAAAATTCCCAGTTAAGATTTTTCAGAGTACTACACAAAGGGAGAAATGAAAACCTTACCTCAAAAGTTTTAAAAGGTAGAATCATGCCCCTGGCCCTCCACATACACAAACCCAACCTGTTTTTTTTTTCCAATGTGCCTTAGTCAAAAACAGTGGAGGGGAGGCAATGAAAACTCTACCCACTTATTGGCTGCCTCAGGAGATGAATGTTGTGCTTGTCTAACCACTGGTCCTGATCATGAAAAACTATGAAAAGAACCTCAGTGGACACAATCAGGTTTGAAAGCTGATGGAACCCAAGGTTCAGGTCTGCATGGGAGGTGAATAAAAACAAACATGGGTTGATCTAAAGTTGAGCGCTGAGCTCATGGGACTATCCTTTATGATAAAATGAATGAGAGAAATAGAAGTCCACCGTTCAATCTTGTGAAGGGCATCAGGAAAGCTACAGTCTCTGAAGCACAGAACAGCGTGTCAGTATCATCTCATTTGGGTCACTGCTTGTGCGATCAGCTCAACATTGGCGGATGTTGTGGGCCTTTCAGATCCCTAGAGATCTGTCTGATGGGAAATGCCACTGTAGCATTTCCCGTGGCTGTGCATGAGCCAGTCTTCCATGATCCAGGTTTTGCTCTTGGCCAAAAGTCAGTTAATCTAATTCCTTTCTTAGAAATGGCAAGTTATAACTAAGAGGGTGGGTTCCGAATACAGACTGAAGAGGAAGCCAAGTCCACATTATGCTCCATAAGAACCTGGAGTAAAATCTATGTCAGTCTTCAGCAAGAAGAAAATGACGTAGAGAGCAGAGATGTACAAATGATGACTCTCCAGCTTTCCACGGTGATGCCTTCAGATATTGGTTTAATGACAAATTATGTTTTAGATCTTGTATGTCCTGACAGCTGTTTCTCAGGCCCCAAAGAAATCATTCCTATGGATTGAGAACGGACACCTGCTGGATACAGAAACAGACATCCAGACTACATTTCTACCCCCTCCTCCACACCATGAGTAAAAGGGTCACGGTGCCTCCCTGAAATAGTTAACGTGTGGTATTTAATAGAGAAAGACAATCTTTCTTCAGTGTCAGCCCAGCTTCTTGAGAGAACTGAAACACATCTCATTTTTGCCAAAGGTACCCTACGAGTTCTAAATAATTTTATCTGTAGTATGAATAGCGAGACTGAGCCAGTCGGTCAACACATAGTTTGGTAATGTACGATTTACCGGTATCATCAATGAGGAAAACAAATAAATGAGAATAACGTTCTTTTCTGATGCTATAAGAAGAGATGATGCTATGACTAAACACAGAAGCAATGCATGTAAAATGACAATGGATTTAAAGTGTAAATATATGTGTGCACATATATGTTAATTACTCTGTTTAAAATACTGGATATATGAGGCTATAATAAAGGAAACAACTTCTCATATTTAGAAGAAACATACCTCATCAAACCTAATACACCAGCTGTCTAAAATATTGCTCTGAGTATATTTCTTATGACTGTGTCCCTTTGATGTTTTATGTTCCCTCATGCCTGTGAATTGTCTGATGTTTAATAAGGTCCTTAGATCAGCCTTTCAATCAGTGTTTTCACTCTGTCTATATCGTTTATCATTTCCCATCCAGATTGTCTCTTTGATGTAAAGTCATAACAACTCCCTACGAGGAGAGGGCAGCTCAAGTGTACTATTGTTCTTCAATAGATTGTAACTTCCACCTAAAAAAGGGCTTTGCACAAGTATACAGAGCTTTGCAAAGAAAGAGAGGCCACTCTTCTTATTTGCTAACATCCATGAAGGAAGCAGTGAGATCAAACATCGCATCCCCATGGAAAATCTCAGTTGCAAGGATGGTTCCCCTTCCATTGCAATGCCTCAAAGCCATAGCCTTTGCAGTCCTTAGCATTTCCAGATCACTGCAAACCTTGGCGTTCTCAGATAATCATTAGGGAGTTCACCCAACTTGTTCTCTGCTTCTCAGCTTTCACACACAGCCACTCCTGTGCCTGCTGTGTTTTGTAGCTTTAAAGGATTAAAAATTTGCCCAGACTTTGTAGCCATGTTGAGGGATCGCAACACGTGCTGCAAGAGCAGACACTATTTAGCTAGAATGCCTCTGAAACTCAGAATTGTTACACATATCTAAGCAGTCTTTTCCTGACATTTTCCAGAATATTAGGGCATCTAATTAAATTATGCATGCTGTCTTGCCCAAATAAAGCATTTACTTTATTTTAATGTGGAATGACATTTATTTCTCTATCTTAAAAGATTTCTACACAGTTTTCCATAAATGAAGTCCAATTTTACACATGATATATGGATATAATCATGACATTTTTGTCTTAAAAATATTTTACTATGCTTAAAGAGGTAAAATTTCCTTACCTATATCTTCAAATTAACAATTTTCTTGATAGCTATCTTCAACGTTTCTTCTTGTTTTTATGGCATATATTCTTGTCCTGTGCCCAGACTAAACTGAATACAGCATTTGAGTACACAATTCAGAATCCACATAATTATTTCGAATGGGTTCTTTCAATGTTTCAGATGACTATTGAAAATTATACAATGGGGTCAAATTGCAATTTACAAACTTTTGTGCATATTGAAGGGATTTCTTTGTCAGTGATAAGTTTTCAACAAATGGTGATGATGGCAGTTATCTACTACTGGTCCAAGTTTAATTTTAGTCATTTTTATTCATGATATTCTAAGCCATGTGTAGTGAAGAAGGAGTAACTTCTAAAAGTGCCACATTCCTTTGAGGTACAGTTCATCATACTGCTCAAGTCTATATATCATAAACAAACAATTCATGCAGAAAAAAAGTGTGTCTGTTCTTTGGAGGGAGGTAAATAGATAAGCTGTCCAAGGTACAAAGAACTAGAGCGTGCATAATGCACATTTGAGATATTCTTTTGCGTAAGTGACGCATTCAATCAATACTCTGCAAAGCCTTTTTCTTGTTATGGTATTTGTTTGGGTATTGTCACAATTTTCCATTAAATTGTCTATTGCAGAAGCTATATTTTTCTCAGTTTCCAATTTCATTTGATTAGTATTCTTTAAACTCCTTTGCTATGTATGCTAATTACCATCGATCACCATCATGTTATTTCTTCTGCTCAAAGCACTTCAGTGCTTTCCCATCTCTTGTCATATTGAATTCAGCCATTTTATCTGATTTTTTTTCAATGTCTATAGTTCTGTGTACCTCCTCTAATCACATAACATTATTTTCCAGTTTTATGTAACGTTCCCTAATTTAACCAGGATTGTGACTCACAGTTATGCAAAAATATCATGCTAGTTTCACTCACTGTATCCTTGACCACTTCTACCCTCGTACATCCTTGTCCACTGTGTATGTGTCCATGCATATTGTGCATGTATGAATGTGTGTGTGCACATGTTTGTGTGCATGCCTCTATGTATGTATGTGTGTGTGTTGACTCTTCTACTCATTTCTTCTGTTCCTTCATTTCTTAAAGACTGAAGGCCCACCTTTCTGACTCCGTTTCTAAGTATCTCCAAAATGGCCATTGTATTTCTTTAAAAATGTCTTGCACACAGTGATACACATAGCCACATAGCTTAGGTTTTATTCTGATTTTCCTGCTTCAGTTGCTAAGTGCTTTTACACATGTAGAGGCTCACTGTGTCTAGGCACAATGTGCAGCAATACAGAAAGCAAACGACCTGTTCACTTACGTATAGGCTAGAGCCATAAAAGCAACCAATGGCTGCAGAATCCAAGGCCTTGTGTCCACCACTCTAAGAAACACCATACTTCATAGCAGTAATTTCTCCGTTGGATGTTAAATTCCATGTATGAAATGAAATGCAAGCAGGATGAAATAATGTGAACCACATGAGCGTATGCTTGGCTTTAAGCCTGCTGAGCTGCCCAAGACTCTGTCTCTTCAAACTACATCACTTTCCTGTTTCCTTAAGACTCTATAATTCCTTGACAGTAGTTTCTGCTTTCTATTTTTCAAAGAATATGGTAAAACACTAAGAACATACTTAGCATTCTATAAAACATTTTCGCTGGGATGTGCTAATTCAAGCCATAGCCATAAGGAATTTGGGTAAATCGATTTGATTCATTTTTACTGGAAGTTATGAAAATGTACATAATTAGGAACACCTGTTCTAAAATATTCAGGTGAAATTTTAAAAGTGCTTAACTCACAGTGGACATTGAAAAGAATGTTGCATCAATGAATAGCCTAGCTCTTAAAAAATAAACTGATTATTGTATCAGAGTTTTAAATAAAGTAAGCATTTTGTATACACCAAACTTTAAAGCAACAGAAACATCATATGTAATTAAAAAATAAGTGAAGTGAGTTTAGCTATAAATATTAATAAGACAACTGCTTGGAACTTGGCTGTGGCTGTCTCTGAGTGTTGCTGAGCGATACTGGGTGACCTGGCTCCTGTCATGAAAGCTGACTGAAATGCCTAGGCTTCCTTAGAGTGGATTCTACAAATATTTAGGCTTTGGGCAAAGGCGATGGGTGATATATTAGACTGACAGTGAGCAATAGCACCTGGATGCTGTGAACAGAGCATTGCCTAGTAAAAGATGTGATGTAGGGTTTTTGAGATAAGAAGGCAGTCCTGATTATCCAGGTGGGTCCAAATGTAATCATGTGTCCTTAGCAAAGCCAATCACAGGGGTATTTGAAAACCACAGAAGAAAATAATACACACAAAGGTGAGACAACATGCAGGAAGGGTAGAGATTGAAATGGCTTGCTGACAAGTTAAGGATCACCATCAGTCGCCAAGTAAGCAGCAACAGACAACCTCATGAAAACCCTACTGCAGCTGGCCGTTGGCCCAGTAATAACGATTTTGAACCTATCTGAACTTTCGTTGAATATATATAAAGCCATACATTTAATCAACTATGAAACTTATGCATGCTAGGAAACGATATGATTTTATATATTGAAAAGCTAAAAATCCATCAAAAACAATGAAAAACAGTGAAGCTCGTAAAGTTACAGCTTCCACAAGCACCACTGAAAAGCAAAAATCAGTGACATATTTCACACTAAGAAAATATCCTAACTTAATTTAAAAATTTCCCAAAGACCCAGACACCCATTCCTCTAGACATTCACTGCCACAGACTGTTGGAGAAATGCAAATCACAACCACAATGAGACAGAAAGTCACTACTAGTAGTGTGACCATTACAGTGTGTGCTGCTGAAAGATAGTACCTGCTGAGGGTGTGTAGCAAGGGAACTCTTGAGCTTCATTAAAGAGAATGCCAATTCGCACTGCCATTGCAGTAAGCAATATGGTAGCTCTTTTAAAATTAAAAACATAGCAACAGCTTCTCTTCTGGATCCATAGAAATATCTATGATGAAATTAGTATCTTTGATATATCTACCCTTATGTTCATTAAATCACTGTTCACCACAGCCTATTCACAACATGCATTATTCTGACATTTGCAAGGATATTGTGCTGGCTGGTTCTATGTCAACAAGCTAGAGTCATTTGCAAAGAGGGAACCTCAAATGGGAAAAACTGTCCGCACTAGATTGGCCCGTGGGTGAGTCTGTGGTGCCTTTCCTCAAATGATATCTGAGTGTTCATTCATTTAACTATAGGCAGTACCACGCCTGGGCTGGTCGTCCTGGGTTCTATGAAAAAGCAGGCTGAACAAACCACAGAGAGCAAGTCGGTAAGCAGTGCTCTCCCATGGCCTCTGCATTAGCACCTGCTTCTGAGTTCCCACCCTGACTTCCTTCAATCATGGATCTTGATGTAGAACTGTAGGTTTCAAATGAACCCTTTCCTTTTCAAGTTTCTCTGTAACACAAATAGAAGTCCTCACACAAACAAATAAACTAGGAAGAATTATATCAAGCAAAGTAGACATAGGATGATGATTCTTGCTTTGCATCACTTATATATGGAATCCAGGTACTTGAAGTTACAGAGTCAAAATGTGATAGTAATTTTAAGGAGTTGGAGGTGCAGAAATGAGAATAATTTCAGGAATAGATGAGTAAGTTCCACCAACCGTGTATTTAATAACAACCAATTAAGAGAGTCTCTAGTATTCTGACCACATGTATACACACACCCCCCAACACAGACTATCTGAGGTTATAGTATGCTAATTGGCTTGATTTTATTGATTATTTCATAGTACCTACTTATATCAAATGTTATGTTTGTACTTTAACTATATATAATTTCTGTCATTTTTACCTTAATAAAGCTGGGGTTGAGGAGCAAGCATGTTGTAATATTCTCTGCTTATGTGTTTAATTTTAGCCCAAATGAGGGCGATTGATGTAGATCGTCAGGACTCATTTGGCTGACAATGAATGTTGAAACTGGTGTTGTCTTTCTTTTTCACAACTCCCCCCAATTTATTTCAGCTACTCAGTAAGAAATGGACCTCTATTTTTGTGGGACAGATGCTGTCTTTGACTTTGGGTTCACTTAACTGAATACTGGACACATAATGAAGGACAAACCAACCTTGTTTTCATTTGTAGACACATGTGTTGGTCTGTGTTCATCTACACATCCAGTAGAGCCATGTTTAGCTTCGTATTCCCTTAGTGTGAGGAGAGAGTTCCATTTGTCAATTCTATCCATGTGAAAAGTATTCTACATTCCTGTCGCTTACTGGATCCGGTTCTGGCTCTGAATCTTAGCTTATCTCGTTAAGTATTTGCAAGAGGTTTGGATATGTGATGAAATACTTCACTGTGCAAAGGCTAACAAGTGAAATAATTAGAAGGTAAGGTTGGTGATATTTGGTAGTATTTATGGTACTCTGACTTATAACAAAAACGGTGCTTAAATAAATTTCTGTACAGCTTCCCTGCAATATTCACTTGCAACTGTTTTATTCATCAGAATATGAAATTTTGGAGAAAAAAAACTCTAAAGATAACAAAGGGGTTCCAGTGGTATTGTACAGGCTTAACTTATGACTTCCTGAGATTTGTATAAAGTCCCATTTAATGTCAAAAGTGCATACATGAAATAATATGTTCCATGTATATTTACTTTCAAAACCGAAAGTTAAACAATGGTCTGACTGTTCCCCCAGTTGAATCCCTGTGGGGGCACATCCCTTAATACTTGTGTGCTTTGAATGTGAACCTTCCAGGCTTCTGCACTGGAACACTTAGTTGGCATCTGGTGGTGGTGTTTTGAAAACTGTTGAACCTTTAAGAGGCAAACCTTCCTGGAGGAAGGTGGGGAGAGCTTGGGTCTGATATTCTGGTCATAATTGCAGTTGTTTACTTTGTAGCTGGAGATGCAGCGTAACCAGTCCCCTGCAATCCCATTCCCATCCCTGCCCCTACGTTGGACTGTCAGACCCCAAACTTCTCTATTAAGATATATTTTTTTGTCAAATATTTGGCCACAGAGATGAGAAATGTCACTAATGCTCAGAAAGTGACTCCTTCCTAGAAAGATGAATGGTTTCTGTATTTGAAGGCTGTGAATCCTGGGTGTTGAACAGTTTACATGAGAACACAGCCTTATCATTCTAGTAATACTAACTGAAAATAACATATTTTAGAAGAGAAAAGCCAAAAGCATTCTTTATTTTCAAATAAATAATTCAGTTCTCCATTTCACACTTGCACATTTCTAAAGCGATTTAAGTAAAGACACAGTAGCAAATATCCATTAGGAAATGGCTTTCTGACTGGCAGGAATTGTTTCTTTTTTCCACAAAGTCTAGTCACTTTGCATTTATATCTATCAAATAGATACTCGTTACTCATTTACTGAAATATGTATATATATTAAATTACCTTGAAAAAAGTGAACGTTCGGGCTTCTTAATGTGCAGTCACGTGATCACTTCTGTGCAGCTTCCAGATTGCCCAGGAGTACTGCTCTGGTTTTTCCCATAATTGGATCTCATCCAGTTAATGTACGACCCCTTTTAGCTCTTATAATATCTGTTCCATAATGAGCAGGAGAAGGGGAAAAAAAGCTGTTGAAACTCTATCATGTAGCAACTGTAGCAAGAAGATGAGGTGGTTAAATTTAATATGTAGCTTTACTAAGCAGTGAAAGGGAACATTCACCCTCAGCCTGCCTTGCTGAGGCACCACCTCCCTCACCTCTCCCAAGCAAGGAGGGAAATAAATCTCAGGTTTTCATTGTGTGGGGGATGGGAAAGAATCACAAATTACTGATTAATGTGTATCCCACAGAGTTCATGCCCCTCTTCCCTCTGTTAATGCTGCATGCTTAAAAATATGGTTATGTATCCTATAAAATCAGACGCTTGTGACTTTTAAAAAGCTGAAAAATATACCGTAATATTTATGAACTTAACTTAGAGTTGTCTAGTATTGCTGCATAATTTTCATGAAGAAAAAGTAGCAAAGCCCCTAATAAAATAGTAGGTATTTTTCATACATTAAATTTCAACTGCTCCAAAGCACTTGGAGAGGGAGTTTGATGAAAGTCTGTATTCACTTTGGGTTTTCTTTTGAAACTCATCACTTCAGTCTATCTTCCGTCCAGAAAAGGCTGATGATTTCCTTAAAAGGGAATTGGAGTTTGCGATGTATCACGGCAATGCAGAAAGGAATTATTTCTACTTTTACCAAATTCAAACTTTTAGGATCAAAAGAATTATCCATAAACATACCAAAATATCTCATGGCACCAGAAACTTGGGAAGGATTTCAGGAGGGCAGCAATGTTTCCAAACAAAGGGAAAACTGTCATCATACAACATTTCACGGAGGGCAAAAAGTGAAAAGGGTTCTGGAAACTACAGAACTTTGATGTGAATTCAAAATATTAGCTGAGAAAGATTTTTCGAGAAGGTTGGAGAGAGATGAATTATACAAAGAGGAAAGTAGCTCATGATCTACGGCGACACACAGGCTTGTTCTCGGGGCATAGAATGCTAGATTTCCTTCCACCTTGCTGTAACTGAACTCTAAAAGGGTATTAGGTTAGAATGTGGGACTTACGGGGTAGACCATTGGCCAAGTCACTGGTCTAAAAAGAATCTGTTTTCAAACCGTTTGTGATATTTCAGTCTTCTAATAGTTCTGGATACTAGTAAAAGTAACGAGTCCTCAGTCAGCTGATATTAGAGAGCAAATTAGATGCTACTCTTTACAGTTTCACAAAACAGAAACCAAGGCTATGTCTCCTATTGCATGAAACTTCCTGCACTGGGAAAGATAACTTGGAAAGTCATATCAGTTTATCTCCACAAATCATATCCTTGGGCTGGAGAGACAACTCAGGGATTAAGATCACCGGGTGCTCTTCTAGAGCACCTGGGTTCAATTTCCAGCATCCACATGGTAGGGCACAACTATCTGTAACTCTAGCTCCAGTGCACATGACGTCCCCTTCTGGCCTCTATGGGCACTACCTATACATGGTGCATAGAAATATATGTAGGTGAAACACTCATGCACATAAAATTTTTTTAAAAAATCATGCCCTTTTACATTATATTCTGATTAAACGTTTTAAATGTATTGGATCCAGATTATGGGTTAGCAGCAAAGGAATATACACTTGAATTTTCTAATTTTATAAGTGATGCCCTGTGCAAAAGATCTTTGTTTTTCCTTTCTTGTTTCCTGCCAATTTTATATATACAAACAGCAGAGTAAAAACTTATGACAAGGAAAAATGGAAATACAAAACTTCATTACTTCCTTCACCCGAAACACTCTATTGTTTTCAGAATCAAAGTGAAACGGATGAATTATGAACCTTTTCTTCTTTTTAGACCAGGCTGGCCTTGAACTCACAGAGATCTGCCTTTGCCTTCTCAGTACTGGGATTAAAGCCATGCACCACCACCGCCAGGCTGAGTTACAAACCTTTCAAATACTTTTCTTTCAAAGCTGTTTGAGACAGTGCTGCCAGCTCTCAAGAAAACAAAGGGAGAAAAGCAACAACAACAACCAAAAAACCCAGAAGAGTAGAAATGTTTACATGTTTCCAGGACCACAGGATGCTTGTCTTCTCAGCTGAAATTTCTGCCTTGTGGTGCCTTCCCCTTTGAATTAATTGTGCGATTGAATAAACTTTGAATCAGCTAAAGAGAAGGAGCTGCATGTGAGTAGAAACCCTGCTGTGGTTGATTGCTTGTGCCTCCAGAGAAAAGGCACCGGTACATGCTCTCTTCTTTCTGGGATGTGGGGGGAAGCGATTCCATAATCAGGTGAATCAATTAGTGACTTACTGTAGTAGCGAAGGAAGAAGCAGGCAGGATTGTGAGGAAAGCAACACCGGAGAAGAAAAGCAGAAGCTTTCTGGGTCAGGCCTGAAGTCGACGTTGAAGGAATGTCCCAGTGTTCCTTTCTTAAAGAGTGTCTTGTCTGCTTCCAGGTGACATTAACTGAGCATGAAAGCAGGAGAAAATAATTCAAGTTAAGATGCTCTTTAAGGGGTGTGTCCTGGGTGGTCCAAGATCCAGAGGCCTTGTCTGGTGAGGTTCTCTTTGCTGCTTTAGATTGGAGTGGAACTCAGGGGAAAAAAAAAGCTACACAGGAGGAAGAAAAAAGGACCCTACTTGCTCAACCGTAGGCTCATTTCTTTGAGAAAGGCATCCAACTTTTCCATGAGGGTTCTGCCTCCCAAAGCTTCCTCCTGGGCTTCCTGGGATGCTGCCTCACTGAAGAATTAAGATTTCACACACACACACAGACACACACCACACACACACATACACACACTAACACACAGTAGCAGGTGGTCTTAGAGCAAAGCAGCTGCAAGCGGCCCTGGCACAGAGCAGCCTGTGCTGGCATCTTTTTCTGAGGTAGGCAATTCAGACAAGTCAAGTTGAGGACTAGGGGAGAAGCAAGATCAAACACGAATATGCAAAATTTTAGACGCTTATGCAGTATTTATGAAGATTTGTCAAAGTAAGATACATTAGCCCGGCACTCAGAAGAATTACCTTGGCTGGAAATAAAAGATAGTTTTTTTTTTTTTAATGTAGAATTTCAAGCAACCCAAAAGAGTAAGAACAACTGAAGAGGAGTCAGGGACAGCTATGACAATAGAGGCTGATGCGTGGAAAGGCACACAAGGATAAGGTACTTCTTTGCTGTGAAGGAATTTGATCTGTAAGAAGGAAACAAAATTTGCGCAAAAGGTCAGAATTGGGCCCCGAACTTTATGCACCATCATTTGTGAACAGATCTGTCTTCAAGAGAATTCTGATGTTAAAGGTGTTAGACAAAACAGTTTGAAGAAGTAATGGAGAAAAATGGAATGAGATAAAACACGTGGTATAGGTTTGGCAGTAGGAGACACTCGTCTTGCTTCAGAATGTGAAAAGCGTGGTCTGTCTTCCCATCTGAGCAAGAACAGGACAAAAGGCTGGGAAGATGCCTCAGCAGTACCAACTGCTGCTCTAACAGAGGACCCAGGCTGGGTTGATTCCCAGCACTCATATCAGGCAGATCATAACCTCCCACAACTCCAGTTCCAGGAGCCTTGGCACCCTCTCCTGGTCTACCTGGGCGACTCATGTGTGTACATGTTAAAAACAACTTAAGCAGGAAAAATATTATGGTCAGTGATATGTAACCACATAAAAGAAAATGCGTGACTGTCAAGGCTCGAATGGTCAAGGCTATGACCCAATTTCCCTCTTCATAATATGCTAGTCTCCTACTTCGAGCTGTCTGCCCAACCATACTATCCCAGTCTCAAAGGAACCCAAATTTCGCTGTGGTGATTTTATTTACTCAGATATCTTTTACACAATGCCCTTTGCACCACTGTCAACGCTGCTTCGGCCATTCCTCCAGATTTCAGCAAAAATGGCACCTCTTCAGAGGGGTCTTTCTGCATCTCTTGTTTACAATAGCTCCCCTCTTCTGCTAGTATACATATCTCTTTTTTTTCTTTCTTCACATAAGTTATTGTCCACACACTGCAGGAAACCAGCTACTCTCTACACTACGCAAGATGACAAAGAGTTACTATTAGTTGATTCCATGTCTTGATTAAGGTTTCTGTTGCTGTGAAGTGACCATGACCATGGCAACTCTCATAAAGGAAAAAAATTTATGAGATGACTTACAGCTTCAGAGGTTTAGTCCATTATTGTCACGGGGGAAAGCATGGCAGCGCACTGGCAGACATGCGCAAGAGAAGGAGCTGAGGGTCCTATATCTTGATCCCCAGGCAGCAGAAAGAGACTGTGTATACACAGGGCCCAGCTTGAGCATATGAGACCTCAAAGCCCGCCCCACAGTGACACACTTCCTCCAATAAGGTCACACCTCCTAATAGTGCCATTTCCTATGGGCCAAGCATCTCAACCACATGATCCTAAGGGGGTCATACCTATTCAATAACCACACTCCAGTTGAGTTAAATCATATGGCAACATCTGCCCTTATGTTTGGATACTATGTTTACTTGATTTTAATATGTCTTGGGATACTATTCTAGATTTGAAACTCAATCAGTAACTGTATGTATTTACACTTATACTGATCTAGATAGTGAAAATTAGTTTTATATATTTAATGGCCAACCAATGCAGAACAATTCATTTACTTATTTGACATGAAAAGTGACCACATTTTATCACAAATGCATACACACACATATTTTAGAAAATAGTTCCTTGCTATGTAGCAATCCTCAAGAGATATCAAAGAGAGGAACAGGAAAACTAATCTCCAGAAACTCACAGACCAGCTAATCTAGTGGAAGCAGCAGCTGGAGGAAATGCCAAAATAAATAAATAAATAAACAAAAACCCAAAACAACAACAACAAAAACAAATAAATTAACATCAGAAACATTGTCTGAGACAAGGACTTCTGACACCTGAGGTTGACTCCTGACTTCGACATGCATGAACACAACACACATACACACGTGCACTCACACATGCAATAGAAAAAGGAAAGGAGTGGGAGGATGAGGAAGAAGAAAGTTTTATATAGTTCAGTGGTGTAAACTTTAGCATATCATCAACAAATTCAATAAAACATTCATAATTTTTCTAGTTTCATATAATTCAACACTGGGGGATTAAAAATTAAATTTATGAAACACAAATTAAGCTTGTAAATATATGTGTTAAAATTATGAGTTGCTATTTTGAAAAATGAAGGCACATATAATTTTGCTTGTCAAGAGAAAAATGTCGTACTTTGAGGGAAGCTATAATGATCACAGCTTTGTTTTTATTAACCTTCCTCCAAAGGTCATAAATAAATAATAAATTAAGATTTGCTCCATAGTGGAAGCCAGGAGCTAGGTTGTTAAAGCTGCTTCCTTTGAAAAGTGCTGCACGTGAAGTTCATTTCAGTGGAAGTTGGACCTCAAACCAGAGCAGAACAAAGGCAATCTGGAAAGAGAATGCTAAAACCAGAGCACCACTGAAGGAGTAAGAGACTGGTGGAGAGCCTGTGAACGTTGAACCAACCAACCAGGTACTTTCAAGCAGACAGACATCTACAAATGGGAGAAAACATCATTGCCTTTTGACCTGGAGCAGTGGTTCTCAATCTTCCTCATGCTGCAACCTCTTAATACAGTTTCTCCTGTTATGGTAGCCCCTAACCATAAAATTATTTTCCTTTCAACTTCATAACTGCAATTTGGCTACTATTACACGTCGTAATGTTTATACCTATGTTTTCAGATGTCTTAGACAACCCCAAAGGGGTCACACCACACAGGTTGAGAACCACCGTCTAGATGCTTAACGACAGGATGTTGTATTACCAAAGCCCAGTGACTTTCACTGTGCTAAGTGGGGACAAGAAAACAGGGGTTGCAGACCTGGCAGGTCTGCCCACCCCCAGAAACATAACAGGAGAAAGCATGGTCTCTCCCTGCCCTCCACTCCAGTCTTCTATGAACTGCGCCAACCCCTACACAGGTGAAAACGTCCAAGGATGAGCATCAGGGATGCTCCTGTATAGCCACCAGGGCTACTTTTTTTCAGCACTAAGCAGAGCAGAGAAAAGAGGAGTCTGACTCTGGAATCAATGGGCCAAGCAGAATCCTCAGCCTGATGAGGTCTTGTGGTATCCATGGACCACAGCGAATTATGCTTCCGAAGCAAGAAGGAAACAGATCTCAGGATCTGTAGGTGAGCAGGACCCTAGCAAGCTGTACTTGGGTGCACATGAAAATATCTGTTTTATAACGCTGGCATTGGTTCTGAGGCGTCTGAACGTGAGCTCATTAGAGGTGAACAGGTTCTACTACCCACAGAAGAAATCGATTGGCATTATATGTGCTCGTGTAGTAGATACTGTCATCCCCAAAGACTTAGGAGCTGAAGGTTTGGCTTTTGGTTTACCGTGTTAGGGAAATGGTCTTGACTGACGGGGTGTGGCCTATTTTGAGATCCAGGGGTTCCCTCAAAGGGTTTTACTAGACCCTGTTCTCCGTCTCTCCTTCTTTGCTTCCTACCTATGGAGTAAGCAGCCTTTCTCTGCCGTGTATTCCCATTGTCGCTTGCTGCCTGGTGTGGAGCTGGAAGAAATGAAGGCAATAAATCAAGGCCTGGCCCTCCCTAACCATGAGGCCGGCTGAATATTTTCTAAGCTAATTACCTCAAGTATTTGCTATGGTAGTGTAAGGCCTGGTAATGTTACACGGCAAAGGAAAGAAACAGGAAACAATGGTGCTTTTTATGAACAATGTGTGCTTCTGTCTATGAGAACAGAGTGTCTACACGGGGTGGGATACATGTTTAGGAAAGTGTGGGATTGGAGCAGGCTCAGATTTTTTACTCTGGACTAAGGCAGGAAGGTGCACTAGGGAGTGGGGGAAGGGAAACTTTCCTCTCCTCCTCAGATGAACTTTGTCATCTGAGCAAGAAAACGTTGAAACAATTTCATTCACTAGTAAATCTTTTTTTACTCCAGGGAAAAATAAAAACATAAAAAATTGATAAATGGCGATTATATTGTTTACATAATGAAAATAATAGCTCTTAAAATGTGTAGCAATGTCAAGGTCAAATATTCAATTAATAACTGTGAAAATGAAGCCATAAATGTTGCACCAAACACATACTTGGCAGTGATTATGATTTGATTCCTTGGATATCCAGACCAAGCCCATAAAATTGTGTGAGAAAAACAGTTTCCATTTATAGCTGCACATTTATGTAAATCTGCAGATTTTTGACACATTGTGACTTTAAGACAGAAGGGAAAATGTGGAGTTGCTCAGCCTAATAGGCGGTGTCAGACCTTTAGGAAAGAAATGTAAGGTTCTGCTGATCTATATAGGAAAATCTCTGGGGAACGCAGGCAAGAATTAGCTCTGAGGTGAGAGGATGGGGAGGGCAGGAGTAATTTTAAATCCAGCTGTATCATTTGATGTGCTTGCCAGGAATCCAGTTGCACAGCTGTGAGAAGGTTGGATTATTTGCTAATTTTGTCCTATTTAAAAGATCATGCTATGCCTTCTGGAGATCATTCATTGCTGCAATGTACAAAAGGAACCAAAGGCTTTAGTGCTCTCATCCTCTTTCTGGGACGGGATGGGAGGGTAGGGAGAACAGGGTTTCTCTGTGTTACAATTTTGGCTGTCCTGGATCTCAATTCATAGACCAGGCTGGCCTAGAACTCACAAAGATCTGAGATCCACCTGTCTCTGTCTCCCAAGCACTGGTTGGTTTCACTCTTAAACGACCAAAAACCAAAAAGAAACAAACAAAAAAAGCCTCCTTGTCTCCACCCCCTCTCGGCTCCACCCCCTACGCAGATCTTCAGAGAGAAGAGGCGCCAGCTGCTTTCTTTTGAAGAACTGAAATTAAGAATCCTTTGCTGGATTCTATAGTTGATTCCAACAGGAACACGAGATGCCTGCAATGCTGCGCGATAATGTTAAGATAGTCATTGAAGATGAGCTTGAGAGGACAACAGCACCGTGGTTCCACCCAGCAGACTGGTCAGAATGGTTGGCATGCAACAGTTGCCTACAAAGTCTCCAGGGTTTAAAGAGGTGGGGGATGTACTACAATCTGCCTTTACTCGCCAAGGAAAAAGGCATCTGCTAAAAGTCCTAAGAAGGGAACCAAAGTAGGGGACTTTGTGGCCCCTTCCTGTCATCAATACTTAGCTCACAAAATGGTACTTAAATCAAGTAACTCAAAGAGAAGCAATAATAATCTAAGTGAATCGTCCGTCAAGCATCCTCCTTGACTGATTTATCTGGCAATGATACATTGAGAACAAAGAAGATGCCTAGAGTTGCCAGAAATTAGTGGGGCATGGACCTGAGGTACTGTTCACTCCCGAGGATCGTGAATGTTTGTCTGCCCTTATCTATAGAGCTGAGCTTCTGAGGATTATCTGGAGTCTAAACCCAAGCAAATAAACTCAAATCATGGCAAATGCATTCTAAGGTTCGATTCTCTATTCGTGAGCTTGGAGTTGAAGTATTCTCAGCAATTAGTAGAATTTTCTTGCTGCTTTTCAGAACTGACAGATTAAGGGCACATGTGTGCGTGTATGTGTGTGTGTGTGCGTGTGTACTTAAACTGCTATATTGTTACAGAAATACCAAATCAAGCACAACTCTATGTGTGTAGGATGTCTGACCAAAATTAATGACCCAGCAGACAAAAGGCACAGACAAAAATTCCTGGTTCAGCACAGTAGAGTTTGCCATTCAAAGAGCTCAAGACACATAAGTCTTTTAAAATAAAAATGGTTTATGAACACTGTTTTAAGCTTAATCTGATGGTAACTGTTGTTTACTTTGCTATTCTAGAGCATGAACTTAAATGTATCAAAAAAAAGGAACAAATTATGAACTGAACTGTATGTAAGGATCTAGGTGACAAAAAACCAAAAGGGAGACAGAGAAAGTGAAAGTCTCCTCTATGGGTACTAATATTTTTGATTCATATAACCAGAGAGGGAGCATTCTTCAGGTAAGAAAAGGTATGCAGAGGCCAGAAGGAAAGCACCCAAAGGAGAAGCCAAGAAGTGATTTCATTGCAACTTCTTCCCCGCTTGCAATACCTCAAATACTCCCAAATCCCAGTTCTTCCTCACACACATATGTATGGAAGAATACGAAGCATACAATGTGTGAGATTACTACTTTTTATTCTGCAGATTAGTAAATAATTATTTTAGCTATTTATTCTTACTGGATGTAAAGTTGAGTGATTCCTACTGTGCTCCAAAAAGCCGAATGTTTTCTTCTCGAATACCAAGCTTCTGTTAAACACCCTGACTTTTGTTTCAGTCATCATATGTCGTAGTTTTATCCTTTTTACTTGGTTTACTTTTATGATTTCCATAGCTCCCTTCAAATTCCTCATCTTGTCTGCATTACACCCATCCTCTTTGTGATACTTTTTAAAAACATAGTTTATTGAGCATCTTAGGGATTCACATTTTGTAACACTATCATTTCCAGTAAGTGTTGTCTGTCTGATATTTAGGGAATGTTTCAAAAAGTCCATTGAGGCATTTCCTGTCTTTGGTAGTGGGGAGGTGGTGAGGACAGATAGGTTGAATTGCATTTTGGCAGACAGCTACTGTGTTGCCAAACGTGACCTGAGTCCTCTGAAGGTTTCTGCCTTTTTTAATAGAAGGTTTCTAGTTAAAAACTAATACAAAACAAAAACAAATTCTAGAATGAAACAGTATGCAAATACGGTATTGAAGTACCTTCTACCAGTTCTAGCTTTTTTGAGACTGTACATCCCTCAAGACCGTGAAGCATCAAAATCTGGTCAGTGCTTACCTCTCTTTCTGGTAGTCTATTGCACAGTCTCCAGGGCAGCAATTCTCAACCTGTGGGTGGGGACCCCTTTAGGGGTTGAATGGCCCATTTTCAGGAATCACCTAAGACCATCTGAAAATACAGATATTTACATTATGATTTGTAACAGCAGAAAAATTGCAGTTATGCAATAGCAATAAAAATGATTTTACACTTGGGGGGGTCACCACATGAGGAACTCTATTAAAGGGTTGCAACATTAGGAAGGCTGAGAACCACTGCCCTAGCACCTTTCTCTTTTCACACACATATTTGTCTGAACCAAACTATGTAAGGCCTACAGTCCTAGCTCACGTTCTTTGAACAGCTTCTTATTTTTAACAGTTTGTCCTATAATTTCCATCTAATTTCACAGCATATTATTTTTCTTATCCTGCTGATGTATTATCTCAATATTCTATAACATATATGCAGAGTTATCAAGGTGATCATTGCCAATATTACACCACATTTTGAGGAAGAAAAAAGAAAAAAATGGAAATTCATGAATTCAAATATAGATGACATAGATAAGATGAAAATGTGGACAGATTCTATGATTTGTAGTCTACAGTTTATAAAGTATCAAGCAGTGGAGAACCAAAAGAATTGGGATTATTTTATGAATTGTTAGCTTTGCCAGTTAAATAATTTGATTATTTTCAGAAATGACTTTTATATCCTTTAAGCATCAGGGCTATAGGTAACTATAGTAATAATGTAGCACATTAATTTTTGTTCATAAAGCATGAAAATTAAAGTCCAGATATATTCTAATATATTTAAAGTACTTTGAAATGCTGACCATGTTAGCATAATAGGTAGGCTGGTAAAACAAATTAAAAAATAGCACTGAATATCAAATTTACACTCATGGTATCAGGCTTAAAATGTATTAGGTCTATATTTGATATTAGCACTAACAGAAATGTCTCACTTCAACACAGGTTCCACTAGTTTGATTTAAACATGTCAAGTGTCTTGACAATTTTGCTTGTAGTTGCTTATATGTTTAAATATTTCAATGGAAGTAGAATAATCAATTTCAACAGAAAGTTAAATATATGTAGGTGGGATCAATTAAGCATACAAATGAAAAAAACGTTGATTATGTTCTATTTAAGATTACCAAAACTGGATAGACTTATGAATAAAATAAAATTGAAAAATTAAATTAAAAATCATAAGGAATAATGATTAGCAAATTAAATCCTAAAAATAGCATCAAATTGATTTTTTTGTCTGTACCAAACTTCCCATTAAGGTTACTTAAACCTTCTCCACACTAATTCTACAGTGTTGTGTCCACTGCTGAATGCAATTAAAGAGGTGCACTTGTACATTTGTTTGATTAATTTATTTTCCTTCCATTGCCTATAGCTTTATTAAGGCATAAAAATAAACCAATATGCTGAGTTTTATTTTCCCAAGAGGAGTGACCAAAGTAAGCTGTCAAAATATATAGTTTAAGTAGGGCAGAGTGACATATTCTTATATTTCAGTTGCTTGGGAAGCTGAGGCAAGAGAGCTATAAGTTTAAGGCTAGCTTGAAATAAATTTCAAGACTGTTGAATAAAAAGGATAGAGATGTGGCTTAGTGGTAGAGTTCTTCCCTACTGTGCACAAGATTCTGAGTATAATCCCCTGGACTGAAAACATATATCCTTATTCCAAAGACACTTTACATCCAATAATTTAAGAGTGAAATATCTTTATGCATAAGTGTCTTAGAGTTTCTATTACTACAAAGAGACACCATGGCCACAGAAACTCTTATAAAGAAAAACATTTAATTGGGGATAGCTTATAGTTTCAGAGGTTTAGTCCGTTATTGGTCTGGAGGAAGCGTAGTGATATGCATGTAGACATGGTGCTGGAGAAGGAGCTGAGAGTTCTACTTCTTGATCTGCAGGCAACTGAAAGAAACTGTGCTCAATACTGCAAATAACTTGAGCATATAGCCTCAATGTCTGCCCCCACAATGACACACTTTTTCTAACAAGGACACACCTACTCACAATGTCTTATCTAATAGTGCCACTCCCTATAGGGCAAGCATTCAAACACATGAGTCGACGGGGGCATAACTATTCAAACCTGGCTCCCATAGGCCCGCAGCCATAACATAATGCACAATCTATTTAGTACAACTTCAAAAGCCCCCATATCTATCATAATCTCAACAATACTTAAAAGTTCAAAGTCTCTTCTGAGATTAATTCAATCGCTTAAATGTACTCTTTCATAAAATCAAAATAAAAACAGATCACAAACTTATGACATATAATTGCACAGGATATACGTTATCATTCTGAAGTGGAGGGAAGGGAGGATAATGAGGAAATACAGGACCAAAGCAAGACCAAAAACTAGCTGGACAAAGTCCAAACTCTGCACCTCCATGTCTGATGTCAAACTTCTCTTCATGTCTTCAACTCCTTTGTTGCCTAAAACACACTTCTCTCTCTTGGACTTGTTCCATTCTCTGTAAGAATCTTTCTTTGACAGTTATCTCATGACTCGGATCTCCAACATCTTGAAGACTCCAAGGAAATCCAGGCTTCAACTTCACAGCTTCACACAATGGCCTCTCTAGTCCTTCATTCAGGAACTCCCCTGACATATGCCTGGACTTAGCAGCTTTCCTTAGCCATGGAAGGAGATGTCATAACCCCTTTCTTCTATCCTTGACTCTAATTCAGAATCACCTGGCCAAGGTTGCCAAGTTTGCCTCCTGACTGGGGCTGGAGCACGCTCCCCTTGTTCAAGTACATCTTCACAAAGTTTGTTTTGGATGGTTTATTTCACTTTCTAAACTTGGCTGTCACAGAACTCACTCTGTAGTTGAGGCTGACTTTGAACTTAGAGATCCACCAGCCTCTGCCTTCTGAGTTCTGGGATTGAAAGTGTGCACCATAACACCTGACTCTGATCTTTTCTTTAATTCCTTTTCACAAAATGGAAGCTTAGCTGGGTAGGATTTTTTCCTGCAATTACCACTCCCTTTACTCCATTTAACACCCAGTTTTTCTTTAATCTGTTTATCTCCTTGAATATGGGACTTAGCTCCATTTTACTTTGATTTCCTTTTTTTCCTCCATCTGTACATTTTGCATTTTTACTTGTTCAGCTTGCTCCTTTTCATAAAACCTCATAAGTGTGTTCGAACACCAGTAACCATACAACATAGTCAATACTAGGCCATTTTGAGATTCCCTTTGCCACTGGAATTAATCCAAAACTCTTCACTTTAGCTTCAAACAGATGTTTTGGACAAGAGACAAAACACAGCCATATTCTTCACCAAAATTTCACAGGACTCTTCTCTAATCCACATACTAACATTTCTCTCCTCTGAAACTTCTTGAACCAGACCCCACAGTTCAAGTCACTCTCAGCACCATTGTCTTCCATGCTCTTACTAGTATGGCCCATAAGCAGTGCTTAAAGCATTCCACACCTTCTAACCCAAATTTCCAAAATCATGGTGAGGTCTATCACAGCAATACCCAGTCCCTGGTACCAACTTCTGTCTTAGGATTTCTACTGCTGTGAAGAGACACCGGGATCATGGCAACTTTCATAAAGAAAAACATTCAATTGGGTTGGCTTATGGTTTCAGAGGTCTAGTCTGTTATCAGATTGGTGGCAGCATGGTTCTAGAGAAGGAGCTGAGAGTTTGACATCTTGAGTCTCAGATAGCAAAAGGAGACTGTACCATACTAGTCATAGCTTGAGCATATAAGACCTCACAGTCAGACCTCACAGTGACACACTTCCTCCAACAAGGCCATACCTACCCCAATAAGGCCACCCCTCCTAAAGTCAAGCATTCAAATACATGAGTCTAAGGGAGCCATTGCTATTCAAACCACCACAATAAGTAAATACATATGACATTTGACTTGTTTGGGGTGAAATAAAGAATAATAACTTTTGAATTCTCAGCAAAAATTATTTAATGTTCTAACACCAGAGCATCTAAACACTTGCTTGGAAAACCTCTGACTAAAAATTGGTGGAGAAAGAGAAAAATCCTTTGTGTTCAGTCACTAAACCCATGTGCATGGGTATTTTGGGGTTGGTAGACCTAATCCAGACTAAAGGCTAGATGATTGGCTACAACAGCACATTTTAAGATGTTGGGGATTTGGTTGCATTTGTGTTGTAGATAAAAAGAATGTCCTGTGTGTAGGGGAAAGCTGAGGGCACCTTCTCTGTATAAAGTGTCTAGAAGAATGTGAACACCAGTAGCCTAACTTAGGGTCTAGCAAGAGAGACAGTGAAAAAGATAGAAGTTGTTCAGGTTAGTCTTGGCTAACAATTTAACTGGATTTGCACTCACCTAAGAGATTAGCTGTTGGGCACACCTGTGAGGGATTAATCTGATCAGATTATTTGAAGTAGGAAAACCCACCCTAAATGTAGGTGACACCTTCTCAGATGACAACCAAATAAAAGGAGGTACAGGAAAAAGCTTTATGGCCTTCCTATTTCATTGGCAAGTTCATCTCTGTGTTGTTGCTGCTACTGCTGGTACATGTCTTTGCTGTTATGATCTAGCTTCTCTGGGTTTGGACATGGACTCCAAGACTAGTGGCTTTCCAGGGATGTAGCAGGCCTTGTATGTAGCCTTATGGACTCAGCAGCTACTAGGTTCTAAACCTCTCCAGGGTGAAGACAGCCATTGCTGGACTGTTCATACTGTATTGTGGAAGCCAATCGAGTGAATCCTACTTTAGGATGCCTTATAAGCATAAAAACATATCCATTGTATCAGTTATGTTCCCCTGAAGAACCCTGACTAAGGCTGGAGCAGATTAGATACATGTAGATGCTATACGGGATGTGTAAGTAGTACAATTTAAGGCTATTCTATTGATGATTCCTTTTCCCCAAATTACCTAACCCAGGGTCTATGGTTTCAGTATAATATTGTTGTGATTGAATACTTCAGATCTTCAAAGAGTGGTTTGTCTTGACTTTTCATCTTTACTCTAGTTTTTATTTGTTAGAAATAATCCTGTTATTTTTATTTGACAGAATAAGTTAATGACCATCAGATCAAAGTATGGCTATGGATAATTATGTGGATAATTATCTATTCATCCACTTATTTATCTATTACTCCCAGGAAATTATGCCACAGTATGGACAAAATGAAACACACTGAATGAGAGCATGTTGGTGTTTATTTTGGATGCCAGTGTCTTCCAAAATATCCACTTTATACTGATACTAACAGTAACTCTATTCCTGAGATAGCAAACAGTGGTTTGGCAGATTTTTAATCAAGACAAAAGGACAAAAGTGGCATATGTATAAAGCAAGAAATTGAGACTAGAGTAAAAAAAATGCATTCCAAGTACAGAGTAGACATGTGATACAAAGATCAAGAGAAACAAATAACTCAGACACACAAGGAGAACATCTGTTGCCAATGTTTCTTGCAGTAACCCCTGAGTACTTCCCACAAGTGATCTATTCAATTTAAAAATTAAAGAATTGACTAAAACATTGCACAATGGAGCCAGTGACCCAGTTCATCTTAGTAACAAGGCAATGATGAACACCCAAGTTTCCGCTTTGCTTTCAACATTGATTACACCACAGCAACATCTGACTCCTTTATTGGTCATTAATCTTTCATTTATACATATGGTGTGGAATTCCCCAATGTATGCTGTGAATACCATTGGTTAATAAAGGACTGCTTTGAACCTATAGCAGAGCAGGGCAGAAAGAGCTAGGCAGGGAAAACTAAAGTGAATGCTGGAAGAAAGAAGGGCAGAGTCAGAGAGAAGCCATGTTGCCTCATGGAAGACAGATGCCAGAACATTAGTTAGTAAGGCACAGCTATATGGCAATACACAGATTAATGGAGATGGGGTAAATTAATATATAAGAGTTAGCCAATAAGAAGCTAGATCTAATGGGCCAAACAGTGATTTAAATGATATAGTTTCAGTGTGATTATTTCAGTTCTGGGTAGCCAGGATGAACAAGCGGCCTCCTTCAACAGATTGGTGCCCACATGGCCAACTAAATCCACATAAAATCTGAGAGGGACTGAAAAGGAATTCTAGACACAAAAAATACAGAATTTAACATAGGTTCTTGCTGTTTGCTGGTGGCATGCCACATCTCCTTTAAGAGATGTTATCCTGACTCAGTGACAGCAGAAAAAAAAAAAAGCCGTGCCATTTTGAAATGCTGGCTTTCTGGGCAATGCTGTCAGCACAACCTCTGGCTCTTTCAGGAGACTGAGTGTTTGAATGGGGTTTGTGAGCAACATGCTATGGCTTGCTTAGTAGCAACATGGACCAGTTGTGTGACTAGAGATGTGGTATTGTGCGTAGCTCTTGGAGGCAACAAGCAGCTCTGCCAGGCTGGACTGGGTGAAGCAAGCAGGAAGTTCTATATTTCCCCTAGCAATGGTACAACATAGATTCTTAAGAGGCACTTAGCCTTTTAAGAAGCTGTCCTGGTCAGAAAAGGTTTACAGATACACTATAAAGACAAATTCAGAGGTAAAAAGATCTCTAAATGGGTCACAGTGTTGAATAAATGTATATAGGCTTGGGAAAAGGAAGAAAAAAAGTATAGAGAGTTATAAAAACAAGTAAAAAAATAAAACAAAGTCTTTAAAGAGACATTGTACAGACAGCCATAGATTAAAAGGAGTAAGAAAAATAAGCCACGTAAAGATCGAAAATTCACAGAGGGTCTGGATTATGTATTATTATGTTTTTTTTTTTAATTTTTTGAATGCAGAGAGACATTTGATTCTGAGGATTATTAAGCTAAACCAAAATATATACTTTAAAGGTATCTTGATTTCAAAATATGAATCTAAGGATATGGATATGTTATTTTGGAAAAGAGGTCCTTCTTTTGTTTCTACAGATGATGAGAACCTGTGGATTGCTTCTAGACTAATATGGTTTGATGGACCAAGACCCCCTGAAAGGTTGCCATGAACATCCCTCAAAAATTACATTGCCCAACTGCTAACTGAAATGAACCTAGCACACAGGATAAACCATGAAAAACCTGATTATCAGTGCCCCCAATCAGCAGGAAGTAGAACTATGCCCAAATTTCCAAATATTGTTTACAAATGTTTGTTTACATTTAAAGGGGGATATGCTATAGAGATTTTCATTGGCATGGATTTTGGTTTATTGATGCAAATTTAAGGTCAATTTTGTTATACTCTGTATATTTATTTCTGATCTTGACTAAAATATTGTGTTTGTAGAGCTTATTCAAAAATGTAATATATAATCATCTATAATAATAAAGCTTGTGATCATGTTAATTAGATTTTCCAGATGTATAGAGATATATTTCAGTTATTTATTCCTCAAATCTTTCAAAGACTTTCAGAATATGGCATTTAAAATGTTTTAAACATGACCTTAAGTGTCTTTTGGCCATTTGAACTTCTTCAGTTGAGAATTCTCTGTTCAGATCAGAGCCCTATTTTTTTTGATTGGGTTAGTTAGCATTTTAAAGCCTAGTTCCTTGAGTTCTTTATATATTTTGGAGATCAGACCTTTGTCTGATATGG
>LOEQ01003665.1:5638-24624 GCA_001685075.1 Bramus lutescens | reverse complement strand
TTACAATGCACTTCTTGTTTACTTAGGTAATATTATATCCTTCTGGAGTCTTTGGTGGAGTTGAAGAATAGATAGTTATAATTATAGTTTTCCTTAGATATGATAAAAATATACCTGTTTTGTTATATATAATTTTACTATGTTAAAGTTAAAAACCTTCCTTTTCATTTAAACAGAAAAGGGGGGAGATGTGGGATTCCCCTCTGTATGCTGTGAATACCACTGGTTAATAAAGGACTGCTTTGAACCTACAGCAGAGCAGGGCAGAAAAAGCTAGGCAGGGAAAACTAAAGTGAATGCTGGAAGAAAGAAGGGGAGGGTCAGAGAGAAGCCATGTAGCACCACAGGAGACAGATGCCAGAACTTTAGCCAGTAAACCACAGGCATATGGCGATACACAGATTAGTGGAGATGGGTTAAATTGATTTGTAAGAGTTAGCCAATAAGAAGCTAGATCTAATGGGCCAAGAAGTGATTTAAATAATACAGTTGCTGTGTGATTATTTCAGTTCTGGGTGGCTGGGACAAACAAGTGTCCTACTATAACATATATAAAGATCTAAAGAAAAAATTAATCACCCATTAGTGGAAAGATTAACCCTTTAAGGATTCACACAGAAGAGGATATAAGGAAGAAAATCTGTAAATTAAGTGGGTTCCATGACACAATTCTCTCTCCACTATTGTATATCCCACTCTTGTCTGAGCATTTCTCCCTAATGGTTACATGGACTGCAGCCTTCCAAGTTCCTTACATTTGCAAACAGACTTAAGTTAACATATATTTCTGAGAACATTCCAGATTTTGAGAAAAGTAACAAAATTATGTATTTTTAAAAATGCAATATTTTCACAATGTATAGTTTCAATAAAGGCAGTGTTTATATGTCCTAGCTTATGTGTATAGATCAGCTATGAACATGGATGAGCAAGAACATATGTAGTAGGAAATAGAATCCATGAGGTATATATGCCTGGGAGTGGTATAATTGGCCATACAATAGATCTGTTTCTGGTTCTTTTGAGGAACCACCACACTGTTTTCCATAGTGGCTGCATCAATGCTACTCTCTTCATTGGTACAATAAGGTTTCCTGTTTACCACATCCTTGCCAATATTCGTTGTGTTTTGTTTTCTTTATCTTAGCCAGTTTCTGACTGAGGGAAGGTGAAATCTCTAAGTAGCTTTAATTCACATTTCCATAACAGCTAAGAACAGTTATAAGTAGATATTGAAAATCCAGGACACAATGAAATTCTATTCAGTTATAAAGAAAAATGCAATCATGAAAGTTGTAAGCAAATGAATGGAATTGGTAACTTATACTAGTAAGGTAACCCAGACCCAGTAAGATAAATAACATGTTTTTACTTGTATGTGGATCAAAACTTCATATTTTTAGATTTATGTGTCTAATTTGGAATATTGTTAGAACTAGAGCTAGACAGGAACCATAGATGGTGGAGGGTGAAGAAAACATTTATTACAAGAGGGGAGATAGTAGAACACAGGTGATGTGAAAGGGGGAGGGTGAATAATAGGGAGGGATGTTTAAATAAGGAAAGAGATAAAGAGGCAAGACAGAAGAGGGTGTTTGAAAAATCCATGAAAACATACTACTTTATGAGTTTCACACCAGTTTGTAGGCAGAGACTGCTTGTTTGTTTCCTGGCCACCCAGACCCAAAATAATCACAGAGAAACTATATTAATTGCAATCCTGTTTGGCCATTAGCTTAAGTGTATTTCTGGGTAGCTCTCCTTTCTTATATCAACCCATTTCTATTATTTTATATTTTACCACAAGGCTCATGGCTTACCAGAAAGTCTCTGGGTGTCTGTCTCCTTCCACAGCTACATGGCATCTCTCTGACTCTGCCTACTTTCTCTTCCTCTATCTGCTTGGAATTCCTGTCTTGCCCTGTTCTATGCCACAATAGGCCCAAAGCAGAGTCTTTATTAACTAGTGGTGTTCACAGCATGCAGAGGAAAATCCCATATCATACATAAACACACACACACTATACGTACACACACCATACACACATATGCATATATATATGTTCTAGTGTTTCTGCTCCCAGAAACTGTAGGCTGCCAAATCAAAAGCTCAATGCCACATGAAAGGTACCTCCTATTGAGTTTTTAGTCAGAAGTGTCATGGAGACCACCAAAACAAAACATACTGTTGCCATTGCTCTTGGTTAGCCACCAGAATTTAATGACAGACCGCACTGCCGAGAACACCACAACTTTGGTCACAGGAAATGGAGAAATCAAGTTGGTACTGCCTGGGAAGCTTCCTCTTACTTTGTGGTCTACTTGCAAATTCTCACAATGCATCAAAGTGCAGAGAGTGTCAATGGAGTGCTCAGCCACAGATGGGACATCTGTATCACTGAGGCTCAAGGAGGGGGAGACAAAAAGATTGTAAAAGTCAGAGGTCAAGGAGAAGCAAAGTGAAAGCTGTCCTCTAGACATAACAGGACCATTACACTTATGAATGTACAGAAGCTGTGGTTACCTTCACAAGACCTGCATTATATAAAGCCAGTCAATGCTCTACCATGGAGGAGACAAGGCTCCCTAGCTCCCAGCCCTAATTGAAGAGCTATTGATGGCTGCTGGGGGAGGGTGAGTTCCATTTTTAAGGGTGTGAGCCCTGATATGTTAACTACACTCTAGTGCATGGCATGATAACCATGAGCTGATGGGCAGCCCAGACTTGATTCAATGACTTATGAAACGAAAAAGACAAAAGATTAGGCAAGCATGACTGAATCTAGGAAGAGCTGTGAGCAGTGGGAGGTGCATATGATCAAAATATGTTTTGTGAAATTCTCGAGTTAATGAAAATATTACACTAAAAAGAGAAAGCGATGAGTGTCCCTGTCTCATGCAGCTTTGCCCTCAGTCCTACTGGACTCAAGACAAAGAGAAAATAGTAGGAAACAAATAGATGAATTGACTCATTTCATAAAGTGAAATAAACTCATAAACAATCAAGGGGGTTAATCACTTAAAGAAATGTAAGTGAAGACCCTACCTACTTTATCCCATACTGGAAGAAATGGTTTTGCAGTGGTGGAAGGAAGATTGTATTCTTTAAGCCACTGCAAACCTGTTCCCTAGTGTTGAGTGAGGACAGGCAAGCTCAGTCCCACTTGCTGCTTGGACATATAAATGGCAGTCATTCACCGTTCCCAAATACTCATGGGGGAATTGAATAATTTAAGCCCTCCTTTCCTTACAAAAGGATTCTATACCCCTTTCTCACTGGTTACCTGTCTTAGCAGTGGAATGTGAGTTGATGGGACACATACCTCAAACATGGACGCAGCAGCAGAAACATGGAAAAGTACATGTTTCTGCAGTACATATGTCTGCCACCACCCTGGCTTCTGTTCTATTCACTGTGTCCAAGGTGAGGGCTATCATCACCACCTTGTCCTCAAAAAAAAAGCCAGGAGAGGCTGACTTAAATCTGACTCAGCCAGAGTCAAAGACCACAGTGGATCTGTAGCTGCTGGTGTCTGAAAATTTTATTTATGTGACTAATAAACGTGTGCTGTAAACCATGATGGATTAAAAAAAAACTTGTTTGTAAATGCAGGACAACCCAGCAGAATCTGACTAATGCAGTCCCTGAACCACACAGGCAAATATCATGCATCTTCATGGCCCAGTTACAATTTAAACTGGAGTATCAGAGCCCGAGCATGCTTTGAAGTCCATAGCATCTACAATGGACATCAACCTGTACGTCTATCCTCAAGCCTTATTTTCATTCTATAAAATGTCTTTAGAAACTTGTGACATTACATTCCCATGTAATGTCATGCTTTTTGTTGTTTTTAAGTTTTTTAAAAATTATTTTTAGTATTTGGGTGTTTTGCCTGCATGCAAGTCTAAGCATCATAAGCACACCTGATAATGTCTAATGCCAGAAGAGGGCATTAGATCTTCTGGAACTGGAGTTACATAGGTGATGGGAATTAAATCTGTGTCCTTTGGAAAACATTTCTTAACCTGTACATATGGAACATTCCAGTACCTGTGTCACAACCTTGCAAGACTGTATTATACATAATAGGACTTTGGCTTTCATTCCCCTGCAGTGGGACAGTTCTTGACTCATTTTATCAAAGTTCAGAACGTAAAACTTAAACATTGCATAATGTGAAACAAAGTTTATTCATTTTTAAATTTTGCAAGACTGGTGTGTGAATCCTTATGTATGTAATTCTACTGATACATGCATGATCAAAAGTAAACATTCTAATTATAACCCATTTTTTAGGGTTTGTCATCATGCTGTCTCTGAAAGAAAATATTTTAACATTCTTTTGGTAAAAATAAACTATTTCAAGTTTAATCAACAAACCAGCTAGAGGCATGCCTGAGGCTTGGAGGCAGCCGTCTGTGTTGAATCTTGGTACTGCTTTACTGTTTAGTCAATTAATTTTTCTGCATTTGAATATGTACCATTTCCTTATATAAGGCTTAGTTTCTTTACCTGTATCCTGTACCTACTAAGAACATCCCATAGGTGTAATCAAAATTTAAAATTTTACATAGGTCACCTAGCACAATTTGTACATGTGTGCACACACTTTTGTGTGTGCGTGTGTGTGTGTGCGTGTGTGTGTGACAGGAACACCATGTTTTCTGGCTGCCTTTCCTTCCTGTTGTTAACAAAGGCACAAGTGCCCTTTGTGGTTCTTGTATTCATATATATGTGCTCTCACACAAACATCCTCATGTCCTTATCACAATAATGTGGAAGAAATACTATGCTATTTTAAAGATGAAAGGGACTGAGATACAGGAGACTAAAAAGGTAGATCTAGCTTTGAAAAAAATACGAGATAACCTAGAATCTGAGGTATTTGATGGACAAAATGTCTGTCATTTCATAAATTGCTATTGTGACTCACACTCATTCCACATGCTGTGCTGAGAGCCGTGCAAAGCTGCTCTCAGAGGAAGATTGGCATTTGGCACCTGCCAAAGAGCTCAAGCTTTCCTAACACTGGAAGCCTTGGATTCCTTGTGAATTCTTTGTTAAACTTAAGTGGGAAAATGGTTGTGCTGCTTATGGCAGCTAGGGAACTCCAGTCTTATAAAATTTCATAGTCATTGTGAATTTTTATCATTTGGAATATTTTCCTTGGTTTTTGGGAATTCCACTAGGTTTTCATGAACACGTACTTACCAGTTTGAAGTCACCTCATCTGTGTAAACTGTATTTAATATCAAGCTGTTAAGTAGAAATCACACTAGTGCAATATTATAGATGGCTTTAGTCTATTTTACATAATATCAGTAGTGCACAATTTATGATAACTATATTTATATTAAAATGGAGTACATAGAATAGTAAATTTTATACAAGGGCTTATAGAACTTGTAGAACAATGAAGCTTGGCTTACAGATGAGAAATATAATAACATATATTAAAATGTCCCCATAATCTTAACACATCATAAGGAAAACAAGATATATTTAAACAGTGGTCTTATAATTTTAAATATACTACTATTATATTTTAATAACATTGAATTCTTTTAATTTCACCTGTTAAAATGATTGATGAGAACTTTAAGGTAGGAATGTGTTAGTGATACCTTTTTGTTGCTTCTTTTGCTTCTGTTTTCTATTGTCTTCAGTGTATATTGAGTACCAAAGTAGGCTTTTGTTGCCTGCCAGTTTTCGAGCAGTTGTATAATTTTAATTTGAAATCTTTGCAGCCACACACACACACTCAATTAATGTTATAAACTGCTTGAAAGAATGTGTATGTCAGAAAATTGTCATGATCATTTTACATTGTGAAGTCTCATGGAAATTACCTTAAAATATTATATTGACCAGAAGACCTGCAACCATCTAATAGAATATGATAAGCCATGTCAATATTAATATTAATAATGTTTAGTGGCATTATATCTTAAAAGGTTATTATTATATAAAGTCAATGTTTACACTTCATAAATTTTTTTATTAATAGAACTCAGTAGAAAATACTTTATATGTTGATATGTGAGGATTTTACTTGGAAATACTACATTAAGGAAACAGTTTGATGAGTAATTTAGTTTAGACTCATAGACAGCCTGGTATTAAACATTTTTTGAAAGACTGGGTAAAGAAACAAAAATGACATTGGAGGTTTTGAGTTGAAGAGAGGAGGAACCATTGTAAGGAAGCTTCTAGATCCAAGTCACTGAGTAATGATGAGAGAGAGAAAGTGTGTAAGTATAAAGGATAAGGGAAATAGACACAGAGGTATTGAAAGATGTTTTGCAAACCATTGAATAAATTTTGAATTGCACAGTCACACAGACAGCAGTGTTTGCATTGGCTCCATGGACAATGGATTACATGGTTGAAACAGATGCTATATGATGTTTGGAGTCTGTATCTCCAGAGCAGAACAGAAGTCATTGGAGATGAACAAGAACAAGTTAATTTGTCATGTATTCTGAGTAGACACTATTCAGCATGCAGAATGGATGGAATCAATAGCATTCAGAAAGAGGAGGAACTAGCATGACTTCAATGCTTTCAGCCTGGACCAACAAATAGGTGACTAAAACAGTTGTATTCATTTGGGCTGAGGAAAATTTTGGAAGAAGTGTGCTCAGAGGAAATCAAGAGTATACTGTAGCCCATATTAGTATTGTGGATTGAAGGTGAATTTAATATAGTGTTCAAAATAGAAATTTAGTGTTATAGAACAGAATAATTAGCTATGTAAAGATGTATTGTTTTGTTTACGCTGCATCTGTTTAACTGTTTAAAGATCTGTTGCTGTTTCACTTTGCCTGCCTAAGGCACTTGATTGGTCTAATTCAAAGCTGAACAACCAATAGCCAGGCAGAGGAGGGATAGACAGGTCTGTCAGGCAGAGAGAAGAACAAAAGCCAGTCAGAGCCCCAGCCAACCAGACACAGAGGAAGCAGGAAAGCAGGAAGGACAGTATGTAGATGATGTGTGAGCCCCAGGGCAGCACATAAATTAATAGAAATGGGATGATTTAAGTTTAAAAAAAGCTAACTTGAAACAAGGCCAAGCATCCAAACTTAGTAATAAGTCTTGATGCCATGACTTGGGGGCTGGCGGTCCAAGAAAGCCTGCTACAATGTAGAAATTTACATCCTGCCATTGGATGGATGATGGTACAATTTAACGGAATGAGTAAGAAGAAACACTTAGTTCTGACCTGATGGTGGCAGAATCATGAGATCTCTCTTTGTAAATCATGCAACGAGACATTTATGAAAAGGTGCTAAATATGAATTTGGGCTTGCAAATTCGGTATATAAATGAGAAATCTGGTCTGAAAAATATTCATTTTTTTTTACTAAATAGTTATCACAGATATTGAAAGCAAGAGGATGGAAGGGATAAACCAAGGAAAGAAAGTAAAGAGAGCAGCAAAACTGGTCACAGATAACAGCGAACGTTAAATGCCAACGAGGCTTTCCTTCATTTTACTATCTATACTTTATAGGAAAAAATCTTTAAATGGAAGGTAAGCGTCTTACATAAACTATAGCTTGTTAAAATAACTTAACAATATGTGAAAATCTGTACTCTTCAAGTCAAAAACACGGTGGAAAACTATGTGTGTCCCTTTAGTGCCCGGATCTCCAAATTTGACAGCTACCTTGAGACAAGTGTTTCCCTCTTTTCCACCAAATACATTTTATTAAACAACTACTGTTAAAATTTTATTTTGTGCACTCAATACGAGGATCTCTGCTAAATTTTCCTTCCATGTATGCCTCTCTTTTGTGTACTGTATAGTTTCCAACTGTTTCTCAGCTTGAGAGACGGCTCAGTGAGTAAATGAGCTCCTCTGCAGTTATGTAGTCCCGAGTTCAGACGCCAGCACCAGTGTAAGAGCAAGGTGTTGTGTCTTGTTGTGTTCTGTGCAGCTGTCCCTACAGCACAGAATAATGGGGGGATTTCTGGAGGAAGAACAGGAGTTTGGGGGAGTGGGCATTAGTTAGTCCATCTCAGACAGTATTAGGACCTGTGAGGTATAGTGCTTTGGCACTGACTAAGGGCGACAAGGTAAAGAAGAAAGGACAGACATACACATGAGGAAAAGGTGGGGTCAACAGGGCTGTGTGTGCTCTGATGGAACTGCTTCCCTCACAACCCAGAACCTTAGTGGGGGAGGAGTCAGTTGGTCTCAATCAGAGGTCTCTGTAGGTAAGCAGTCTGGGATTGTAAACATCAAGGAGAAGGAAGCTGAAGTGCTATTACATGCACACACTGATCTATAAAAGCTCATGCTTGGACCACAGGAAGAATGTTTTGCCAATTTCAAGTATGACCTGTACTAAGAAAGCCTTTGCCAGTTTCCAAGGCCTCTTTTTCATGGCTGTGTCCTTATGGATAATACACATTCACTCAGGACATCCCTCACTCTGGGCCTCCTCTATTCCCTACAAAACAGCAAGTTCCAGATTCAGCAAGAGATCTTGTCTTAAAAAGTAAGTCAGGGAGCAACAGAGAGAGACCTGCAGCTTCCACACATAGCTGAGCATACCCACAAACACATACACCACACTCAAAGGGGAAGGTAGAAAATGGGAAAAAAAACTGTATCCCACAATTTCCTTTGCAATGCAAATTTGGTTTTTCCAATTAGATTCATCACTAAAGGGCTTAAGTGAACTTCTAGTTTTCTTCAAACTCCTGTTGGCAAGTACCTTTGTGGCAGTTAACAGCTTGTGGTGGTGTCTATAATTTTTTCATAGACCAGAGGCTAGTCTCCACTGTTTTGGATGTTGATGACATTTTTAGCTCAGAAAGCTGCTCTTTTCTTAGGGTGTAGTCAATTGTGTTTAGTGTAGAAGCCTTAATTCTAGCTCTCTGATCCCTGTATCACAGCCAAGTCCATTGAGCGGAAATTGAATAGTTGAGGTCTTCCACAGCTGACAATGCTCTCCATTCTTGGTCAATCAGTGCTGCTATTCTAGGAAGGCCACAGGAGAGGTCATTGCTCCAGTACTAGCCATGGGTCTGTGAGAACTTTGGCATGAGCTACCAGTTTTTTAAATCTCCAAGGTATTTCTAGCTCCTTCACAGGGGCAATGTTCTATGTGAAATCTGAGGGAGAGCAGAGAATTGAACACGAGGAAACTGTTGGTGAAGGAGAGCCTCACGGTCATCACTCCCTATCATTTAATCTAGTATACCATATCAACTCATTATGAGTTTACAGAGAAAGCTATTTCTAAACTAAGTGGCCAGGGCTCAATTTCAAAATTTATGAGATAATTCCTGAGCAAAAAAAAAAAGACAAAAAAACCATGATTTGCCATCATGATTCACAGTACTAACTTCATATCCTCATCTATTACCCACAAATTGAAGTAATTCATTTCTAAAAGTACTTTATTAGCAGAAAGAGGAACAGAAGATTCACTTCTAAAACAAAAATTATAATAAAATTGTCACCTTATTATATTAGAAGAAATAGGATCCCTTCATAAAGATGCAGATGCACCCATCTTTATGGCTAAAGTGTTTGGTACAATTGTCATTTATGGAGTGCCACATGAACAGTCTAAGGGTGTGGGATATGTTCTCAGACTATGTAATGAGTGTCCGTGGCTCCCAGCTTGCATTCATTATCTTTACAGTATAGCAAGAGAAGAGGAATCTGTGGTCCGTGCATTTAATTTTAGGTTTCACAAATGAGAGCTAAATACAGATGCAGAATCCTCACAAGTGCAAGTCCAAGGAGGTGTTCAGCTTCACCAGGTGACAGTCATGTAGAAGAAATGGATGCCGCAAGACAAAACGACTGATACAAAGCTCATGATGGATTACGTGAGTCCCAAGTTCAAATTTAACTATAGGGAAACAAGGATGATGAAGAGGATGGAGCATGTGCTATGGGACCAGTGACATGCCTTAGGTTCTTGACAATGCCCATTTTTGATGCATTATATTTGCAAATCATAATTTTAAAAAACACTCCAATCTTGCATTTCCTTTCTTGTAAATTAGAGAAAGCAAAGGTTCACTTGCATAGTAGGTCAATGCATAGCACTAACTTCTGTTCAAGAAAAAAAGTTATTGCATTCATTGTTTGCCTATTAAATTTTGGGCAGAAAGCATTCAAACACAGAAAATTTAACTATCATGTTTTGCTTCTTGACAAAAAGGCAAAGTGCTTCCATGGGGTATGCAGAGTCCCTGAGGTGAAGTGTGTTCTGCATGCTTTCTCCTATGCTCAAGGCAGCGGTATCTCTGCTGCTTCCCTTTTGAAAGAAGATTAATTTCTGAGAATCCTTCCCACATCCTGATTCTCCAGCACATGGGTTCTTCCCTGTGCTGATGGAAAATGAAACACTAATACAAATGAAACATTTACATTTCAATGCAATTTTACAAAATTCTCTCATCATATAGGTGCCAAAATTACGAAGATGATCTTATAAATGTCTTTATAGAGATAGTCATGTGAAGACAAACACCAAATGTGTCGATATGCAGGTCACATTGTTTAGACGTCATTTATAAAAGCTGGTGAACTATAACGCAGGGGTTGGGTGCATCTAGGTTTTCCTCAAGGATAAGAGAAAGGCACCAGTGAGGGAGTATAAGGTGATCTCTGCATACTAAGTGAGCTATTAAATGGGCTATGCAAAGGCTATTACTACACAGAATCCTGGTATATATGCACATTGCAAACTAAAAGAGCTACTACATTGATACTTTGTGCTGCTGCACTTTTATTGACTATAAAAAGCTTCGTTGCTCTGTAAACACACAACATTTGGAATGGAGGATTCATCAGGCAACACAGTGAATAATTAGCAACGTTAAGGGACACACTGAATCAAATTTTGCTAAAGATCTGAAGAAAGCAGAAGCAGTGCAAAGATTCATCCAGTCTTCATAAACAGATTCATGTAGTCCCATGTAGCAAGATAAGTGTAAAACAAAAAAGTTGAGATGGGGTATGAGTGCTTTGTGAAAACTCAACTAAAAGCAAAGAACAGATGAGAATAAACACTAATAAAAACAAACATTTTTGAATATCAAATTCATGAAATCTAAACCTCAAGGTCAATGGGTGACCTCAGTCAAGCCAGTGAAATGCTCTTTTTAAGGCTAGTAGTGCCTCCACATAATTGTGAGCTCCATCCTGTCAACAGGAACTGCTGTTCTCTATGATGTGTGTCCTCTCTGAATTGGCACAAGATTATATATGATATATCCAGTTACGTATAGGACATGTTTAACCTAAGTGAGATGATTCTTACATTGTGATAATTTGATTATCAGATAAGACAACTCAACAGGAAAAGTGGCTCATCCCTTCACTTCCCAGGGACAGGACAGAACAGTCAATCAACATATAAGCATTTCCTTTGTTTAAAGTCTTAGAAGCTACCCATTCATTCATTTAAAACATATCTTCTCTTTTGTTTCAGAGAGAAACTTGTCAGGTCTGCAAGGTTAATCATAAAGTATGGGTATCTACAGAATAAAGACCCATTAATGATATTGGGGAATGGGGATGGTTTTATTTGAAGGATTTTCCCTGTTCATCAGGAGGGGCTGCTTGTTTGTCCTGGCCGCCGAGCCCTGAAATAATCACACAGAAACTGTATTAATCAAATCACTGCTTGGCCCATTAGCTCTAGCTACTTATTGGCTAACTCTTACATCTTAATTGAACCATCTTCATTAATCTACACATCAACATGAGGTTGTGGCCTACCAGCAAAATCTCAGCATGTTTATCTCCGCTGGTGAATCCATGGTGTCTCTCTGACTCTGCCTTCTTCCTTACAGCATTCAGTTCAATTTTCCCCACCTACCTAAGTTGTGCCCTATCATCAGGCCTAGGCAGTTTCTTTATTTATTAATAGTAATCACAGTACACAGAGGGGACGCCCACATCACATCCTCCCTCTGAATTTCTATTCTAGTCAAATCAAAGCAATGTGTCAAACTCAGAGAGAACTTACAAATACATTTCTTCAAATTAATAGAAATGCCTAAATTGAGGATGAAATATGAGTAGTTGAAATAAACTAAACATTTTGGGGTGATCTGAATAGGACACATCACTCACAGGCTTGGGTGTCTGAACCATTGATCACTTGCTTCCTGTTTGGTGGAGCAGTTTTCAGAGGTGCACATGGTATGGTTCTTCTGGAGGGAGTGTAGTCCTGAGGGTGGGCTTTGTGATTCTGGAGGAGGTGTATTCCTGGGGTGGTCTTCGAGATTCTGGAGGAGGTGTATTCCTGGGGGTGGGCTTTGAGATTAGAAGACTCACTCCACTTCCAGTTCTGTCTCTACATGTCATGCTTACCTTTGAGGATGTGAGCTCTCAGCTCCCTGCTCCAGCTGCCATTCCTTTCTCTTGCTCCCATGCATGCTTCTAGCCATGAGAGACTCTTATCCCTCTGGGATACATTACACTCTCTCTTCTTTTAGTAACTTTGGATCATGTTTTAGCTGATACTGATATTTGTAATAACATCTGCTAAACATTAAGATTATCAAACTCAGATTTTATTTCATAGTGAAAGCAAGAGAAAACAAAGTTTCCTATCAGTTAAGAAAGACAATTTTATTTGAAGCTCAACATTTTCCTTGTGAATAAAACATGTATCAAGAGTGATGTTTTTACAATGTTAGTGATTGTAGTATTTTAAACTACAATAGAGTACTTTTATAAAATGCCCAACATTTAACAGTTCATTTTCTTTTATTACTCCGATATAATTTCTCACAGATGGTAACTTTGGGTAACTTTATATGTAGATTTTGTAGTTGCATTGTTCTTTGTATCTTTACAAACTCTGACTCTTGAAAATCCTGGCCTTGAGTTTCCCCAAGGACTAGCAAGTTGCTGACTAGAGGTGCCCATATTCACCTGTTCCTCCACAAAGAAAGAACTGAACAACAAATAAATAGCCATGGTTCTTAGTCAGGGGCACTACAACGTAGTAAGACAGAAGAGGGGACTTTAATTTACTTAGACCTGGGATAGGAGAAAAGAGAGAAAACAGAAAGCTCTAAACTTGATTATTGCAGGACAGAGCATGAACAGGTTAGTCCCAGCAGAGTTCACTGCTGTGGAGATCAATAAACCGAGTGACAAGAGACATCCACAGTCCTCACAGCCTTGCAGTTCATGGAGAGGAGATGCCTGGATTCCACATCATTCATTGTTTTTGAGGAAAAACATGCATTTTCTTTCCATACCCCACTCCTCAGAGCACAGACAGCTATAACATGTGAATCTATGAGCAAAGACACAGTACTATTCTAACTTGAACAGTACACTCTCCAGGGTCTACTGATACACATTCTAAATTCCATGGCCTCTCATTGACTCTGTGTCCTTACTCTGTGACCTTACTCTGTGACCTTACTCAACCAAACACATGTGTGCCACACACCTGGTCACCAATATGACCGAAGAAATCTCCACATTACTCCACATGGCTAACATCACTAGTCCTGTCACTACAGGACCACACAATAAGTTTGTCACCATTCAATGCACCATACTCCCTAAACCATTATATCCCTTTTCTTACTTGGCTCTGGAATCAGAAGGACTTTCTGACCATGCTTCTCCATGCTATAGACCCCAAAGTCATCAATGACAGCTGAAAACGCTATTGCCTATTGCCCATTGACTCTGGAATATACCCCATAGTCTCGTGTCTTGACTGGTTTTCCATCTGCTGAAAATAATTTGGTAATTTGTGGAACCTTTTGGAAACAGGGCTTGGATGACAAATCTAAGCTACTAAGGCTGGGTCTTTGAAAGTTACGTTCCTGTCCTTAGTTGCAGTTCCGTACTCTACTTCGGGCTCTATGATGATGTGACTAGCTGACTCTGCTACACATTTCTGTCATCATTAACTGAGTTGATCCACCTTGCCTTCTGTACGATGTTGGACTAAAGTCCCCTAAATCCTTAAACCAAAAATACATTACTTCTTCCTTTTTTCTCTCAGGTGTTTGGAACCCAAGGGCATGGATGTGACTCTTGAAATGGACAGCTACAATCAAAGAAAACTCAGTGTAGTTTACCAAATCAAAACACTAAAGTTGTCTTTCAAAGACAGTCTTTCTACAAAATGTGCATGTATTTACTTTTACCTTATGATTATAAGTGAATGCCTGCATACATGACAGTACACTACATGTCTGTGTCAAGCCTGCAGAGGTCATAAGAGTGCTTCACATTCCATGGAACAGGCATTACAAGTAGTTTTGAGCTGTTATGTGGGTGCTGAGAACCAGGTCTGTGTCTTTTGGAAGAGCAACAAGTGCTCTTAATCATTGAGCAATCTCTCTAGTGCCCCCAAATAAACCTTATAGATAAAATAAAGACAAGTGATCCACCAGATATACAAATCTCAAAGTTGGGACTCAAAGAGCATGGAAAATGAAGACAGCATAACAATTCCAAAATAACACAAAAACATGCAGTAACAGACCCTAAAGAAAAAGGTATTGATGTTGTGCCTGATAAGGACTTTAAAGGTGATTGGAGATAACTTGGTGAGACTCGAGGGAATGCAGAAAGACAACTCAACAAAATCCAGAAAGCAATTAATAATATTAGTGAGAAATTTAGCAAAGGGAGAGTTATTATGAAAACATTATATAATCATTGAGGTTAATAACTCAGTTACATAATGTTATTAGAAACTTCAACAAGAGACTGGAGCAAGCAAAAGAAAAAAGACAGGAAATTGAACACAAAAATTTCAAAAGTATCTCAGACTGAAAGAAACAAAGAAAATAAACAATTATTTATGGGATACCCTTATGTGAAAAAATATTGTTATTTTAGGAGTTACAAAGGTAAAGAGAAGACAATGGACAAAGAAAATGTATGCAGTAAAATAATAACTGAAAATTTCTCCAATCTTGGAAGAAATATAAACAAGTTCCAGGAAGCCCCCAGCCCTCCAGGTAGACATGGCCAGAAAAGATTCTCATGACTATACATTGAAATCTAACCACCAAAAATATAAGACAAAGAAAGAATTCTAAAAACAGCATGATTAAAATTCCAAGTCTTATTTAAGAGGAAATCCATCCATCCAGCTATAAATTTCTCAGCAAAACCCTGCAGGCCAGAAGACAATGGCATTAAGTATTCCAAATTTGGAATAAAAAATCCAGCTGACAATCAAGACTACTATACCCTGCAAGGTTTTCCTTCATAAATGAGTGGAACTTCCCAAAATAAACAAAACAGGAAGAAATTCATTACAAGATCTACCCCACGAAAAGAGGAAGTGGTAAAGTTAAAAATGCTCTCATTGTCATGAAAGCATGAGATATTATAAATCCCACTAGAAGAACAGACCCAAAAGGAAACAGAAAAGAACAGCCCTCACAAATATATTAAACTATCAATCTACAAAGATATGTAACATAAGAAAAAAAGAAGCAAGGACATTCAAAGCAAGTAGAATAAAATTGCAGAAGTGTTGACTTATCAATAATGATTCTAAATGTCAAATAAAAGGAACAGATTAAGAGAGCTGATTTTTTTAAAAAAGTTTCAACTACTTAATTTCTGTAAGAAACTCACTTTCCCACTAGCTACACATAAAGGATAAAGATTAAAGCATGGGGAGAAGATATTCCATGCAAATAGAAACCAAAACTGAGCAAGACTAACTAACTACACTTTAGCAGAGTAAATCTACTTTAAGATAAGCTCTAAAGACTCATAAAAAGGGTACGAATGTGTGATCTTCCAGGAATCCATTCATCAAGAAGATATAATGATTATATGCCTATGTGCACTTACTACTATAACGCATAATATTTTAAAATGATGATAAGAGGGAGTTTGAAATAAAGTAATAGAGCTTCTTACTCTCATCAATACATAGATAATTTAGATTAAAAAATCGAAGATTTAAGAAATCGACATGAGATTTAAGCAATTCAAGAGTGTATAGGAATGAATAGTTAAGAGCACTGACTTTTCTTCTAGAATATCTGAGTTCAGTTCCCAGCAACCATGGAGTGGCTCACAACTCTCTTGTGGTGGTTTGCAAATGAATACTCTCCATAGATTTACATATTTGAATGCTTAGGTACCAGGGAGTGGAACTGTTTGAAAGGATTAGGAGAATTAAGAAGTATAGCCTGGTTGGAATGGGTATGGTCTTGTTGGAGGAAGTGTGTCACTGAGGGTGGTCTTTGTGGTTTCAAAAGCCTAAAGCAGGCTCAGGCTCTTCTCTCTCTCCCTCCACTCCCTCCCCGACCTCCTGCCTGCAGATTAGGATGTCAAAATCTCAACTGCTCTCCAGTACCACACCTGCCTGCCACCACAACCCCTGCTACAGTGAAAATGAACTAAGCCTCTGAAACTGTAAGCGAGCCCCAATTAAATGCTTCCCTTTATAAGAGTTGCTGTAGTCATGGATTCTCTTCACAACAATAGAACACTGACTCAGGCAGTTTATAGTTCCAGGAGACCCAGGGTCCTCTCCTGGCCACCTCAGACACTGCATGCATTGGTGCATAGATATACACTAAATGTGCACACACACAAAAATCAAATTAAATTTAAAAATTTTGAAGAGAAGAAATGTATCTAACTAGTATCAGAACATTTTGCCTAACAGAAAGTTCTATGCAAAGAAAGTGAGGCAGACCACACAGCCATTCATCTGTCTATGGAATATTATAAAAACTAGACAACAAGTTTCAGTATGTCCAGGAATAAAAATAACATCCTATATCTTTCCTGATCACAAAGAAATTAAATTAGAATTTTAAGCAACAATCATAAAAATAAAACTGTGAAAATTATATAAATACATGCAAACTAAATCCTGTACTCTTTTATAATGAGTCATTGAATAAATACAAATACAAACTGAGATGACTCTTATAACAACTGAAGATAGTAACATAAATCCTAAATTTCATTGAATGCTAAACATGAGGAGAGAAATTTAAGCCAATAAATGCCAATAAGTAAAGATTGATTTTAGATAAAGAACCTAATAATTAAGTATGGGATGTTAGAAAAGTAGTGACAAATCACACCAAAAATTAGTATTAAGAAATAAAGTGATACACACAGAAGCAAACAAAAATTCCTTCCACAAAATAGGCATTACGATTCTTGTTTCAAGATATATTTCACAGCTATCATTCTGAAAACTTCATGAAACTTGTGTAAAAAAGTGATACTTGGTAGCAGTGAGTAAAGATTCAAAAATTCAATATATCCTTCCTGATATATTTCTGAAATACGCACACATCCCAACAATGGCAGGCTTTTCAGGAAATGGCACAGGATGGGACAATAGGGAGAATGGAAACCCTGATACAGAAAGTAAAATTTAAATTTGAGCTTTCAAGGTAAAAGTGGATCTAAGACCTAGGTGTAAGATCTGAAAGTAGATTAAAGATGGGATAAAACTTTTAGGACATTGTTATAGATAATAATATTTTTTGGTAAGACCTGCAAAGCACAGGTATGAAACGTAAAATTAGACAAAGGGGATTATATCATTAAGAAACTTCTGCACTGTATAAATGTAACAGTCAAAAGAGTTAAGAATGGGAGAGCATATTTCAACACTGTACATTTGACAAGAGGTTAATATGATGGTCAGTCTTGACAGTCATATTAGAATCAGCTAAGAGCCACATCTCCTAGCAGATGAGTAAGGGCATTTGCAGGAGGCAGTAACTGACAGGGGAAGATCCTTCTCCACATATGTGGGATATTCTGCTCCCACCCCTATATAAGGTGTTCTGAAATAAAAGCCAAGATGCTTGCTTGCCTGCCTTCAGTTCTTGCTGGTGAGTACATCTACTCCATTATTGTTACTGTTGGCATCCTTTGACGAGCTTTTCCTTGACCTTCCAACATGGACAAGAGGCCTGGTTTTGTAAGAATCCTCCAGGTCTTTGGTACCAGATTAAGACTATATAGTCATCCAGTATTTTGTACTGAGCAAGTTTTTGGGTGCTCAGCCTCACCAGTATGCAGAGGGCCATTGTTGGTATATATACATGAAGTCCTCTAAGCCAGTCTAAAAAATACTCTTAGAAACATACATTCATTCTATCAGTTCTGATCCTTTAACCAATCTCAACTATAAAATCAAAGTCTAGACTTTGCAGGTAACTAAAGAAATTAACAACAATAAATAGAAATACTTCCAATTAAAAGTGAGAAAATTTTATGAATAGGCATTTCCCAAAATAAGGAATACAAGCAACCAAATATATGAAACGCGTTCAATATCATTAGCTACTAAATAAACTAAAACTGAACCTCAATACAGTATTGTCTCATCCTTTAGAATAACCTTTGTCGAAAAGACAAAAAGAAAAAAAAAGGAAAAGCATTACCAAATATGTGGAGGGAAAGGGCCTCTAATACACTGTTGACAGAACTGAATGCTAGTACAACCATTATGCAGAACAATAAGGCAGCTCCAAAAAAGTTAAAAATAGATCTACCTGGTGGTTATATTTGTCAATTAGACACAATCTAGAGTCACATTGAATTAGAGTCTCAATGAAGACTTTTTAAATCAACATGGCCTGTGGACATGTATGTGGGGAATTTTCTTGAATACATTGATTGGTGTGAGAAGACTCAGATCACTGTGGGCAACATCATTCCCCAGGCTTCAGTCCTAGACTATATTAGAGGAAGTGGGCTGATAGGCAGGCATTCATTCACTTCCTTGTGCCCTTGATTGTGAATGTGATGCAATTAGTTGTTTCAAATTCCTGCTCCTCCCCATCCCTGCTGTGATGTACTATAACCTAAAACTGTACCCTAAAATACACCCCTTTCCTCTAAGTTATTTTCTGTTTAGATGTTTTATAACAGCAATAAAAATTAAACTAGGGAAATGCGTGATATAAACCAGCTATCTATCTATCTATCTATCTATCTATCTATCTATCTATCTATCTATCT
>LOEQ01003663.1:228915-240660 GCA_001685075.1 Bramus lutescens | reverse complement strand
CCCCACCGCCATGTCTGCAGCCAGTATGGTGCGCTGCCTGGAAGAGGTGGACTTGGAACTGGAGTCAGGGGGAGTAAGTCGTATCCCTGAGGACCATGCTTTTGTAGTTGCTAGAGAAGATGTGTATGGCCTGAAAGTATCCTAGGAAGAGAGATTGGGGAGCATAATAGGACCTTGAGCCTCATCCCTCATGGCTGACCAACTTCTACATCTTGTTCTAGGGACAGAGACTATGACGACATTGATGACGAAGACCCTTTCAACCCCCAAGCTCGGCGCATCGCAGCCCACAACCCAATGAGGGGGCAACTGCACAGTTTCTGCAGCTATAGCAGTGGCCTTGGCAGCCAGTGCAGCCTTCAGCCTCCTACCCAGACCATCTCCAATGCCCCTGTCTCCGAGTACATGTACGCACAGTAGAGCCCCCGGGACGCCCACACCCAGGCTGGACAGCATAGCCCTCCCAGCCCCGGAGTGAGGTTGGGTTTATAGATAGAGTGTTTGGTCCCCTAAAACACATGCGGGAGGTCACACATCAGAGGTCACAGGTTACCTGATAGGAGACCCCTCCACAACCATGTATGCTGGAGAAAAGCACACTGCAGGTGTCAAGGTGTGGACTTTTGCCACAAGCCCTCAGGTCAGTCCCAGGCCTGAGAAGCTGCACTTCTCCAAGCCATAGTGCTCCTGGCATCCGTCCCTCCTTGGTGGTCTCTTCCCTGGTCCCCCTGGAGCAGTGGTTCTCAACCTGTGGAGTATCAGATATCCTGCATATCAGATATTTACATTACGATTCATAACAGTAGCAAAATTACAGTTAGGGAGTAGCAATGAAATAATTTTACAGTTGGGAGTCACCATAGCATGAGAAACTGTATTAAAAACTGTCACAGAAGAAAGGTTGAGGACCACTGCCCTAGAGCGTTCTTTCCTTTCTATTTTATTTATTTATATTAAATTTTTGAGGCAATCTCACACTGTAGCCCAAGCTGTCTTCAACCTCCCTGATGTGCCGGGATTACAGGTGTGAGCCACCCCCCCCAGCTGTTTTCCCTTTATTGTCCTACCCACAATCCCTCCATCCACCTCCACTTGCCACCACCCCTCTGCTCCCATGAGCACAAGGTCCTGCACACACACCTCATCTCTCCTCTCGGCCCACAGGAACCAAGCCATACTCTTTGGTGGGAACCCACGATACGAGAACGTGCCACTCATTGGGAGAGGTTCCCCTCCGCCCACAGTAAGTATTCCTTCCGTGGCAAAGTCCCTATCAGGGACATAATCAAAGATAAAACCTGTCAACACAGTGTGTGATCCCCACAGAGACAGAAAAGAAGGCAACAGCTTTGCTATCAAATAGGTATTAAAGCAGGCTGCCTCACATGTCACGGGAACATCAGCTACCCAGGCCGTAATGACACAAAGCAATCTCGTCCTGTTAGATGGTCTCCCGGGCATGGCCCACTGCACAGCTGTCCTCAAGATAAATGGCCTCTGTCTTCAATCAAGAGGACCAGCAAGAGCTTTTGTCCCACTGGCCCGTCATAAATCCACCCGGTAGTTAGAAGTAACATGCTTGACTGGTCATTGTTTTCACTCAAAGGGAAAAGCAAATTTCTCATACCACGCGACAGTCAGGAGCCTCCAACTTGGAGCTTGGCACCTAAGCTGTCACTGGGGGAGGGAGTGTCTTCTATGATAATGGCCTTTACTGTGGCCCTCAAGAAAGTGTTCCTAGGGCTAGGGATGTGGATAAGTTGGTAGAGCCCCTGCCTATACATGAGGCCTTGGATTCAAACCCCAGCACTGTGGAAAACTGGGTGTGGTGATTCAAGAAGTTCAAGGTCACACAGAACAAGTTCAAGACCATCCTGAGACACAAGAGATCCTACTTCAAAAGGAAAACACGAAAAAGGAAAAAAAAATTATTCTATTCTTGTTTTGTAAGACCAGAAGGAAATTTCTTCTGCTTTTATTCATTTATTTATTTGTTGTGCTTGGGGTTTTTGCCTGCCCCACGTACATGCACATGCCTGGTACTTGTGGAGGCCAGAAGAGGGCATCAGATCCCCAGGGACTGGAGTTACAGGTGATTTTAAATCCATCATGTGAGTGCTGGGGATTGAACCTGGGCCCTCTGGAAGAGCAGTCAGTGCTCTTGACCACTACTGAGCCATCTCTCCAGCTCCCGTTCCACCTCTTAAAAAGGTTAAGGTTGAGTTAGCTCAGTGGTAGAACACTTGCTTAGCATGTCAGAGGTTTAGTCCCGAGGAGAAGCATCATGGTATTTTCCTAAAAAGGATAAATGCGAGAGGAAAAGAGAGTCTCTTGCCTGTCTGTCTTTTTGTCTTTCTGTCTGTCCTGGTTTGCTTTTCTGCTGCTGTGATAAATACCAGTATCAAAGGCAACTGGGAAGGAAAGGTTTCTTTGGCTTATGTGTATCCTCATCCTAGTCCATCATTGTAGGAACTCAGGGAAGAAGCTGATGCAGAGGCCCTCTGAGGAACTCTGCTCACTGGCTTGCCCCTCATGGCTTTCTCATATAGAACCCAGGACCACCTGCCCAGGGGTGGGGCCACAGGCAGTGGACTGCACCCTCACGTGGCAGTCCTCAACCAAATGCCTACAGATAACCCACAGGCCAATCTGATGGAGGCGCTTTCTCAGCTGACGTTCGCTTCGCTCTTCCTGATGACTTGAGTGTGAGTCAAGTTGACAGAAAATTAGCCAGCACAAGGCCACTTGGTGGAAGATGACCTTGAACACCTGACCCTCCTGCCTCTACCTCCCGTGTGCTGAGACTATAGGCCTGTGCTACCATCTTCTCGTTTCCTCTCTGTACCAGGGAGAATCTAAGAGATTTCTTCAGGTTCTGGGGCCAGGTTGAGCCAGGCCTTCACGAGCAGTCCATTACTGCTAAGCCACTGGGCTGTAGCCCCGGCCCTTCTCTTTATAATTTGTGTTTCCCCTTAATCCTGGGGCCTGAGTGTTGTAGGCCACAATGGTGCTGTGCTGGCCTACCCAGGACAGCTGCTGCTGATCACAGCCATGCTGTCTGTCCCCAGAGCGTCCACAGAGCCCAGGATTCCTGCTGCAGCAGAGAGCTGCAAAGTAGGAGCGGTACATGGACGCTGGTGCCCAGGTGACTGGTTCAAACCCCGGCTTCTACCTCATGGCCTTTGTCACTCTGTGCCTCGGTTCCCCTGTGTGTAGAATGGGGTTGCTGATGGCACGTGTGTGAGCACTGAAGGAATGGATCATTATAAAAGCCATCATGGGCAGTGCACAGTAAATGCCATGGGGCGGCAGACTGGATCTTTTTGAAACTCCTCTACAGAGGCATGGCATTCATAAGAAAAGGACAGGACAGACGTCTGTGAGGACAGTGGGTAGACTCTTGTCCAGAGTCTGTTCCCATGGAGCCATTCCTCCTGCCCATCCAGGTCGCTTCAAAGGCGGACCAGAGCCTGATAAAGTGGTACTAAATACCAGGGACCAGTGCAGTGACCCTGGGCCCTGAGAACTCAGGAGGTACACGGATGGGCAGCTAGCAGCACTCCTGGCTTGCCTGAAGCAAAACTGGGCCACAAGTCCTGCTTTTCCTTCCCACAGCTCCACTTCAGGTTCCGAAAACCTTACTTAGTTTTCTCTTATAGCTATTATTTTGTTTGTGTGTGCGCGTGCATGCACACGTGTGTGTTATGTATGGGAGTGCCCAGGGAGGATGAAAGAAGGGTCCCTTGGAACTGGGTTATAAGCTTACTGAGGTGGGTGCTGGGAACTGAACTCTGGCCCTCTGGAAGAGCGTCAGGTGCTCTTAATCGCTGAGTTGTCTGGCCATCTCCCTTATTATTTTTTTAAACAGGGTTTCGTGTAGCCTGAGCTGACCTCTTAACTCATGCTCACTGTATAGCCAAGGCTGACCTTGAACTTCTGATGCTCCGGCCCCTACCCCCAAGTGCAGGCTTCACAGGCTTGTGCCTCCTGTGGTTTATGTAGTAGTGACTTAGAGGCTGCACCTTTAAAATCCCATCCTGCCTTCTGCTAGTCAGCTTTCTAGATCTTTCTTTCTCCCTTCAGCTGTCAGGCCCCAGGGACACAGGCTGACTTTATTATTAATCTAAGCCAAACATGATTTGGGAAAATCTGCTGCTGTGAAAAAGGAATTAATCGCTATACTGCGATTGTAAATAAACGTGATTTCTAGGTTACCTTCTGTTTGAGACAATCAGGCCACTCTCCATGTCCTTAACTGAGGTAAACAAAAGCTGACCTTATTTGCAAGGCTGGAGGACAGAACAGCCCTCATCGCCTTGGCAAAGGTGATTACCAGCTGTCCCATCTCAGCCAGCCCCAGAGGAAGAGGCCCACCCTCTGCCCCTGCTGGGGACATCTGGAGAGACGGGTACTGATGCTGTTGTCCATGGAACCCGGCAGGATGAGGATGTGGGCATCTGTCCAGGGAACACAGCACAACTGGCTGCCCTCCACCCCATGTGAACTCTCAGCCCAAGCTGTGAAGGGGAGAGGGTTCTGCCTATGCCTCCACCTCCCTCCAAAAGAGTCACCAGAGTGGGTGAGGGAGGAGAAGCAAGGCCACCAACGACTCAGCCTGGAAAGTGTCTTCCTCTTAACTTCTGTCTCCACAGAATCTCTCTTATGTTTCCAGACCCTTTCCTAGACCCCAACAAAAATAACTCAGGGCAATTGTGAAGATTCCTGAGTTCAAGATCTTTGCTGGCTTTATCTTCAGCTCTAAGCTCTTCCATCCCATAAAACAGCAGTATTCTTGTAAGCCCTGAAAGGGGTGGTATTAGTGCTGAGGACTAGAACTCGGGACCTCACACACCGCCAGGCTATACCCCCAGCTCCAAGAGATGGGCTTTACAGACAGCAAAGGACCAAGGAGAGCAGAAACAAGGAATGAAATTCTGATTGGTCTTTTCAAAGCTATGTCTTATAAAAGAGATCCTTATAGTCCTTACTGCTGGGTAAGGATTAAAGCAGAGGGAACCGCATGATCGCCCCGCTTGAAACTGACCCGTTTCGAGGAATCCTGGCTGTTCTCATTCATGTGGCACTTTAGATTTTCAGTCTGGCCCAGTACAGGACTCAGGTTCAATTCCCGGCCCTAAGCAGTGACCCCTTGTCATTTTCTTATAATAATAGTTGTAGGGTTTTTGTTTTGGTTTGGTTTTTTTGTTTGTTTGTTTTTGATTTTTCGAGACAGGGTTTATCTGTGTAGCTCAGGCTGTCCTGGAACTCTGTAGATCAGGCTGGCCTCGAACTCACAGAGATCTGCCTGCCTCTGCCTTCCAAGTTATGGGATTAAAGGCATGCGCCGCCACCACCAGTTTTTGCCTCTGGGCTTTTATCATTCTCTATTTTATATACATTTCTTTGCTTCTTACTCTGTGGCTGGCTGGCTGTATAGCTGGGTGGCTGGCCCCTGGAGTCTTCTCTCCTCCTTCTCTCATTCCTTGATCCTCCTTTCCTCTCCTCTATTTAGTCTCTCTGCCTGCCAGCCCCATCTATTTCTTTCTCCTGTCCACCTATTGGCTGTTTAGCCCATTATTAGATCAATCAGGTGTCTTAGGCAGGCAAAGTAGCACAGCTTCACGGAGTCGAACAAATGTAGCATAAAATAATGCAAGACATCTTTAACTAATATTTCACAACAAATAGCAGCGTGGGGGTTCTCCTCAGACTCGTTGAAACAGACCTTCTCAGGGAAGCGGCCTTGGAGATTTGAAGTCTAACAAACCTAACAGGCGAGCTTGGGGAATATTGCTTTCAGGGGGTGGGTCTCATGCTTGTGTGTGCCCTGGAATCTGTGGGCTTGTGGAATCTGGGCTGGGACCCAGGCAAAGCTGATGCTGCTGGCCTGGGAGCCAAAGTGGAGAACCAGCACTCTCAGGCTGCCTTGCTCAGTGGTCCCAGTGCTCTAATGGACAGGATGGTCCTGGGTGTTGAAGGTGGCCCACGCGCTGTGGGATGCGTACCTGGTTTCTGCTTGCTAGATGTCCGTAGTATCCCGGCCTCAATCCTGCCCCAGCTGTGACAACTGGAGCATTAGCTATCGCAGGTGTGTCTGAGAGACAACAAGATCACCTCATGGAGATGCACTGGGCCACCTGAAGAAGTGCTCCATGTCCTTTCTACTCCTCATCCTACCCCAAGTGGCATGCTTGTTGTTGTGTGTGACCTAGACCTCAGAAACGTCCCTGGGGCCGGGAGACCCCGATCTTGGGGTCAGCAGACCAGCAGCAGTCATGAGCTTGTCAAGAAATGTAAACTGGCTGGGTGATAGTGGCATGCACCTTTATCCCACCCAGCACTTGGGAGGCAGAGGTAGGCAGATCTCTGAGTTGGAGGCCAGCTTGGTCTACAAAGCAGATGCCGGAACAGCCAGGACTGTTACACAGAGAAACCTAAAACCCTGTCTCAAAAAAAATCAGCAAAAGAAAGAAGGATGGATGGATGGATGCAGAGTCCTGGGGCCAGAGCGGTGGATCAGTAGCAAATAGCACTGCCTCCTCTTGCAGAGGACTCAGGTTCAGTTTCCAGAACCCACATGGAGGCTCATAACACCTGATCTTGAGTTGCAGGGGTTCGATGCCCTCTTCTGACTTTTGCAGGACAGGTACACATGTGGGGCGAATGCGCACACAAATGCGAAACACTCCTACAAACAAAATCAGTCTAAACATTTTCTCAGAAGGAGCAGAAATGCTCAGGAGCGGAAATGTTGCCTCTTGATTCCGGGTCAAAGGTCCCTGGTGTTCTGACGGGGTCTGCTGGGTTGGCACAAGCGCCCCAGCTTCTTCAATTCTGGAATTGCCAGAGCAGCATGCTTTGAAACTGTTATTGACAGTTTTAAAAGTTTGGTTTTCTATTTTCTGTATCCTACCTCAATACAGGGAAAAACAAATCTTGGTGGGTGTAGCCCGAGTGTGGGGATGTTAAAGCCCCCTAGATGTTCAAAGAGGTCTTGCTGAGTTATTTTAGGTCTGTTTTTTTCAAGTGGGGACACAGAGGTCAGGAGAGGTTAGAAGACCTCCTCCAAAGTCCCGGGTAAGGTAAAATGTATAGACGGGGACTGGATGATGGTTTGGGCAGGATAGTGCATGCCTTGTGAGAGCCTGAATTAGAGCCTCCAGAATTATAAAAAGCATTAAAAAATATAAAAATGTATACCTACATAATAAAGAGCTAGCTGTGGAGTCTGTACTATAATCTCAACACTGGAGAGTGGAGATGGGTGAGTCCCTGGGACTCACTGCCAACCAACCTCACCTACTGGGCAGGCTTTAGGTTAATGAAAGACCTTGTCTCAAGGGGGGAAAAGGGTAGATGGCAGCTACACACCTACAATACACACTTGGAATTTGTTCGGACCTGGTTCCTAGAATCTGTGGACCCGCGCCCCTCCGTCTGCTGCTGCTAACTGCTCCGAATGTCCCTAGTACGCGTGATACAGCCCAGTGCTATGCCTCAGTGAGAGTGCAGCCTGGGAGCTGCGGGTGGGGGAAGGAAGATTCCTGCTCTGGGTGTATGTGCTAGGCTAGAGGCTAAAGCCTGGGGCCGCCGAGGGATGTCAGACTCAAGGCATCAGTGGACCCGAAGCTTCTCAGGCCACCCTGGTATTCCCCCAAGCTGCACAATACCTTGTGATAAAAATAAAACACCGTGTCTGACTGCTATACCTGGCCAAGTTGTCATCCCCTGAGAAGTTCCCGGCATCTTCGATGGTGCAGGTGCTCCTTCTATGTACACAGAGGACTGGCTCCAGGAATCTCAAGGGTACCAAACTCCAACCATGCTCAAGCTCCTCGTGTAAACTGATGTGCTATATGTAAACTGTGTGTAACTGGCTTTATTGCCTCTGAGTGTGGCGACATACACACACAATCCCAGCTCTCTGGAGGCTGAGACCAAAAGATCCTTTTGTGCCAGAGTCAAACCTGGCTACATAGGGAGTTCCGGGCTATCCTGGACTACAAAGTAAGACCCTGTCTAAGTAAATAAGTAACAGAAACAATAGAAAAAACCCAGAAAGTACATACATGCGCAATACAGGATTTTTTTTTCCAGTAGCTTTGATTTGATCCAAAGTTAGTTGAATCCTTGGGGGTGGAACCAGCATCCTCAGAGGGAAAGGCGGGCTGTATAATGTCAGGTTGACCCAGTAACGAGCTGTACCCTGTTCTGACTGCCCCTCCTCTCCTCCACAGTACTCTCCCAGCATGCGGACCACCTACATGTCCGTGGCAGATGAGCACCTGAGACACTACGAGTTCCCGTCGTAGCAGCTTCCGGGGTACCTGCCACCTCCTGCCAGCTTGGTTTTCAGCAAATGCAGATCCCAGCTGTGTTTCTGTAATAGAAACTGAAAAGTTCCTGGACGGGCAGGCTCCTGTGGCAGCAGGGACACAGCTGGTACGCCTGACCAGAGCCACAGGTGGACAAGACTAGCCTCCAGCCAAGCTCTCTATCCTGGAACTCCCCAGGACTCAGGGCCTGGTTCAGTCCCCCCTTTAAGTCCTACCCTCAGCAGAGGAGAAGAGGCAGTGAGGAGGGGACCCACCAGCCGAAGAGCTCCATTCTCTCAAGGTCCTGCCACCGGGCCCCTGGCTCTTGTTAGAGTGGCCCTAAGCCCCGGCCACACCTTCTAGTTAGTTACTCTGTCCTGGGTTCCTAGCAGGTGACAATTGGAAATGTGTTAGGAGAACACATGGTCCAGGAACCACGTTCTGGGACCACGCACTCTGCCTAGACCACAGGATAGCATTACGAGTACATTACGAATACTTCCCAGAGGGGATTGGTGACTTCAGTCTGGCAGTCTTGGTTAGGAGTAGGGGAGAAAGCCTGCCACGTTCTGCCTCTCTCACCTCCATTCCAGAGCCAGGTCTCAACTGCAGGCAGGGACAGTCTCGGGTATGAACGGACACTTTGAAAGTAGCCAAACTCTTGTTCCCAGTATTTTAAGACATTTTGATGATCCAAAGAGTCACACCTCTCCTCAGAGGCACCTCAGACCGGCTCAGGTCCTTCACCTGTTTCCGTGCTCTGGCTCTCACATAAGTCTCTGCAGGAGACGCTGGGAAGTGGGTTGTGGGTTTTTTGTTTTGGTGCGGGCCTTGGCCTAGAACTCACAGAGATCCACCTGCCTCTGTCCCCAAGGGCTGGGGTTAAAGGTGTGCACCACAACACCAGGCCAGGAACAGATTTTGGGGGCGTTTTTGAGACATGATTTCTCTGTGTACCTTTGGCTGTCCTGGAACTCAATCTGTAGACCAGGCTGGCCTCGAACTCACAGAGATNCCACAACACCAGGCCAGGAACAGATTTTGGGGGCGTTTTTGAGACATGATTTCTCTGTGTACCTTTGGCTGTCCTGGAACTCAATCTGTAGACCAGGCTGGCCTCGAACTCACAGAGATCCACCTGCCTCTGTCCCCAAGGGCTGGGGTTAAAGGTGTGCGCCACCGCGCCCAGTTCTTTCTTTTCTTTTTTTAAATAAAGATCGCTGAGACGACAAGTCCCAGATGGCTGGAGAAGGATATTCTGGGGCCCTGTAAAGGGACAGACGTGATAGCTAAGAAGGCTGAGGGCTTTCTCTATCCTGAAGAATAGGCATTTCCTGGCTAGGAGAAAATAGTGGTCCCTGTCCTGCCTGCTGGGGGACCAGGTTAGGCTATTTGGTGCTTCCAACTTTCTACCAACACAGAGTACACGACACACTAAAGCCCTGTGGCCTTGCACACCCAAGCAGGGCCTGGGTGATCGTGTGCGACAGGACCGTTTCCATTTCAGAAGGGCCACACTGTCATCACACTGACAGCTCCCAGCCAAGCCGCCAGGCGCCGGCCTCACTGTGTCTCATATTAGCCCGTGCATACCGTGAGCCGCCTTTCTGAGTCTGTGTCCTGTGCAGATCTTGGGCTGTGACCTCAAGGCATTTGCTTCTATTGTTTCCTCTGCAGCAACAGAAGGACTTTTTAATGCATGTACATTAAACTAAAACTCCTCCGAGTCAGGTGGGCAAACCTCTGCTTGAAACGTGTTCACCCTCACCTGAGTCAAGGAATAAACCACTTCTCTTAAGATGTGCGGTTGACTGCATGGCTTACTTGCTAAGCTTTGGGGAACTAGCAAGGGTGCATGCATGTCCTCACCATAGAGGTGGGGAGGGAGGGACTACGAGAGGCTCTTCCTCCAGCAGCAGTATCAGATTTCAGTGAGAGGCGAGATGGGGGGGGCTGTGAGGAGCTGGATAGATGACTCAGCAGGTAAGAGTACTTGCTGCTCTTCCAGAGGATCTGAACAACCCCCACATCAAGCAGTTCATAACCTCCCATAGCTCACTCCATCTCCAGGAGATCCACTGCCCTCCCTCTGATCTTCCAGGATAACCACATATATATGATATATACACAGAGAGACATATATACACATACATAGAAATTAAGCAAATCTTGGAGCTGTAGAGATGGCTCGGTAGTTAAGAGCATTTGTTACTTTGGCTGAGGACCTGGGTTCGGTCCCAGCACCCACATGACAACCTACGGTCCTCGAACACTTCAGTTCCAGAAGTCCTGATGCCCTCTTCTGTTCTCCATGGGCACATAAACATACGATGCACATACCCGAAGGAAAACACTCATACACAAGTCTCATTATGTAGCATTGGTCGACCTGGAACTCATTGTGTAGACCAGGCTAGCCTAGAACTCAATGAGATCTGCTTGCCTCTACCGTTCAAGACCTGGAACCAAAAGGTGAGTGCTCCTATGCCCAGCATAAAAACATTTTTTGTTGATTTTGTGTTTTGAAGCAGCTTCTCTGTGTAGCCCTGGCTGTCTTAGCAATCATTCTGTAGACCACACTAGCCTTGGTAACTTTCATCTCCTAAATTCTGGGACTAAAGGTATGCACCCCCACATCTAGTTATGAAATCTTTTTTAAAAAAAGAAAAAGAAGGGGCTTTGACTATCTCAGGTCACAGAGGCCTTGCGTGCATGTGTGTGGGTGGGTGGGTGTGTGTTTTGCACATACGCCAGAGGACAAAGGACATTGGCTCTTCTGTTCTACCACCTCCCCATCTTATTCCCTTGAGATGGGGTCTCCTAATAGGCTGTCAGCCAGAAACGCTCCTGTCTCCCCCACTGCAGCACTAAGGTTACAGGCATGTCACATCTAGCTTTTTAGGTGGGTACTGGGGATTTGAACTCAGGTCCTTGTGCTTACACAGCAAAAGCTCTTATCTGAGCCACCTCTCTAACCTCTGCCTGTAGCCCCTCTTACAGAACCAGGGCTAGGCCCCATTTCTACTCTGGGCTTTCTCCAAAGTTCTCTCTGAAGGTTATCCGTTGTTCATCAGGCTGCTATAGTAAGTAGTCTTTATTAAGTGTTCACCGGGAGCCAGCAATCCTCCCTGGTATTCATATGAAATTTTCATTAGCCCTCAGAGTATATCTATAGAACAGTAGTTCTACCAGGTGCATCAAGGGTCAGGATCTGGTTGGATTGGGACAGCCCCAGGTGCCACATACAGAGCCCTGGACCCCATGCTGGGCGACTCTGGGTGGGCATGTTATGAGGCAGTGGTCAGGCAGGAGCTGCCCAGGCTGCGCCCATCCAGCCGCAATCCGTGAGTCCGTGCTGTGTACTCGCGAGCATCTCGCCTTCAAAGGTTGCTTCTCAGGACCAGGGACGACTGGACCCATGCCTCTGGGG
>LOEQ01003663.1:65981-76295 GCA_001685075.1 Bramus lutescens | reverse complement strand
AGGCTGGATGTCTCCGCTGGTCTTCAGTATAGTCTGGAATCCCAAAGACGTGTGATGTAATGCCAAGTGAAGGAATGGGCCTGCCAGCGAGATTGAGGGCAAGCAGGCAGAGAGAGCTTGCTTCTTCCATGTCCTTTATATAGGCTGCCGGCAGAAAGTGTGGGCCAGATTAAAGGTATGTCTTCCCACTTCAAATCATTTAATTGAGAAAGTGTGCCCGGCCATTGGGGGCTTTAGTTCATTCCAGGTGTGGTCAAGTTGACAAGAACTGGACTTCTCAGTAGCAGTCTGAAACTTGCTTTGAGAGGTCAGGTTGGCCCTGGACTTAGGCATTTCCAGGATTTTGTTGAGGGGTATAGTATCTTACCTGGAAATCCCCAGGCAGAAAGGACCGTGCTGAGTGGAGTAAACCCAGGTTTTGATAGGGTTAAAGCACTGAGAGTTCATTGGCGGTCCCCACCCCAAGGTTTATTTTTATTTTATGTGTATGAGTGTTTTGCCTGCATGTGTGTATGTGCACCTTGTCTGTGCAGTGCCTGAGGAGATCAGGCTCAGATTCCCTGTGTCAGGAGTCATTGTGAGCCATCATGTAGGTGATGGAGGTGCTGGGATTCAAACTTGGGTCCTCTGGAAGAGCACCCGGTGTTCTTTACCACCGAGCCATCTCTCCAGCAGTTAAGAAATTTCTTCTTTTCCATGGTTAGGAATAGGGATGACAGCTGGGTGTGGTGGCTCATACCTTTAATCCCAGCACTCTGTGAGTTCAAGACCAGCCTGATCTAGACTGCTACAGAGAAACCATTTTTAAAAAAAGATAGAAAAAGAAAAGAAAAGAAAGAAAAAGGGACAGGGGTGACAGATGAACTTCATCTGTCTGCTCAGCTGAGAAACCTTCATGAATTCTGGGCTAAGAAGGACTCTGAAGAGCTGGAGGGCGGTCAGTGGTTAAGAACACTTGTTACTCTCCTCAAGGACCTATGTTCGGTTCTAGGCACCCACACGGTGGCTCACAACCATCCTAACTTCAGTTCCATGGGATCCAACACAGTCTTCTGGCCTCCACAGGCACCAGGCACACATGGGCACACAGACATATATGCGAGCAAAACACCATGCCATAAAATATAATTCTTTTAAATTAAAGAAACATAAAATAAGGATTCCAAAGCCTAGAGGGGCATGTCTCCTGATCAACTCTTGTTCAGGATGGGGGAAGCAATACTGTACTCATTGATGTCTGACCTTGGAGAACTGATTTTGCCTATTCTTTCTGTCTCCAGGGACCCAGCCTGGCCTGGGAGCCAGGATGGCCACCCACAAAACCTTGTTGATGTGCCTAGGATTGCCTCTGTTCTTCCCTGGGGCCTGGGCCCAGAACCATGCCCCACCTGGCTGCAGCCCAGACCTGGATCCACTCTACTACAACCTTTGTGACCGCTCTGGGGCCTGGGGCATCGTCTTGGAGGCGGTGGCTGGCGCTGGCATCATCACCACGTTTGTGCTCACTATCATCCTGGTGGCCAGCCTTCCGTTTGTGCAGGACACGAAGAAGCGGAGCCTCCTGGGGACCCAGGTGTTCTTTCTGCTGGGCACCCTGGGCCTCTTTTGCCTTGTGTTTGCCTGCGTGGTAAAGCCTGATTTCTCCACCTGTGCCTCTCGACGCTTCCTCTTTGGGGTCCTGTTTGCCATCTGCTTCTCCTGCCTGGTCGCCCATGTCTTTGCCCTTAACTTCCTAGCCCGGAAGAACCATGGACCCCGGGGCTGGGTGATCTTCACTGTCGCCCTGCTTCTCACCCTCGTGGAGGTCATCATCAACACCGAGTGGCTGATCATCACCTTGGTACGGGGAGGTGGCCAGGTTGGCCCTCTGGGCAATGGCAGTGCCGACTGGACCGTGACCTCGCCCTGTGCCATCGCCAATATGGACTTCGTCATGGCGCTCATCTATGTCATGCTGCTGCTGCTGGCAGCCTTTCTAGGAGCCTGGCCCACCTTGTGCGGCCGCTTTAAGCGCTGGCGGAAGCACGGAGTCTTTGCGCTTCTCACCACAGCCCTCTCCATCGCCATCTGGGTCGTGTGGATCGTCATGTACACCTACGGCAATAAGCAGCGCCACAGCCCCACCTGGGATGACCCCACGCTGGCCATCGCTCTTGCTGCCAATGCCTGGACTTTCGTCCTCTTCTATGTCATCCCTGAGGTCTCCCAGGTGACCAAACCCAGCCCTGAGCAGAGCTACCAGGGGGACATGTACTCTACCCGAGGCGTGGGCTACGAGACCATCCTGAAAGAGCAGACAGGACAGAGCGTGTTTGTGGAGAACAAGGCGTTTTCCATGGATGAGCCAGCCTCAGGTGCGGCGAGGACCTTTATATANGGGTTGTCTGTGTGTGTCGGGTGTGCCTTTGTGTGAGGCCAGACAGGGTCTCATGTAGCCTAGGCTGATCTCGAACCCTCTATGTAACTGAAGCCGGGTCTTGAACGGATCCTTTTTTCTCCCAGTTGCTGGTGTGTACCACTGTTTTCAGCTTTGGATTGTTAAAATTACATTTTTCTTTATTTAGTCAACCATTTCTTTCCTACCATGTGGCTTCTGGGGATCTTCCTCAGTTTGTCAGGCTTAGTGGCAAGCATCCTTACCTGGCTGGGCCATCCTTTATGCCATGCCTTTTACTGCAGGGCAGGGAGCCACTCTCTTGAGAAAAGCTGAAAGTTCTTGTGAATATCTGCAGTTTTCTGCTTTGAGGCCCCTGCGTTCAGGGACGGAGCATGGAGCCTGAGTGGTAGAGTTATCACATGCCGGCTCCGGGATCTCTGACAGAAGCTCCGTCTAGAGGCGATGGACATTCCAGAAACAGAAATCCTAGGGTCCTCTGTGCACACTGTGTGGCCCTCAACTTCCTGCCTTGTGGAAGTAGGTGACCCTCGCTCTTGTGGACACATAGTCTGCCATCTCAGTCCCTGGAGATGACTGCTGGCCCCACACTGGGGTGGCTCTGGCACACAGACTGGGCCACTGAATGTGCAGGGAGGGGATCATTAAGAAAGACAGAAGACCTGGGCAGGTGCTGGGAGAAGCAGCAAACCCTCGCTCCTTCCTACCCCAGTACTCCTTCGTCGGGCTGGAGAGGTCTTACTTAGTCTTTTTCTTCTCATGGAGATGCTTCTGAGCTGTAAGTTTTTATTTATTTCATTTTCTTCCAAAACGGAAAAATCAATAGCACGAGCTCAGCACTTAGGAACACTGCACAGGCCGTGGTCCCTCAGCCCTGCAAAAGAGAGCTGAATCCTGAATACCTGACCCCCTCAGAAAGTCCTGTTCTTGGGGCCCAGGGCTAGTTAGCAGCTCTCCTCAGATGCCCCAGAGGTGCTCATCAGGGTGGATCAGACAGGAAACCCACATGAGAAGGTGCAGGGAGCTACAAATCTCTCTGGGTATTTGCCAAGGGGCCTAGGATGGACTGAGTACCAAGTCTTCCTGACTGGGCTCTGCATGGCTACAAAGTGGCACCAGCAGCTACCCATGCCCTGTGTGGACATGAACACATAAAAAGCTGTGGGGTTTCAGCTGGATTTCCCCTTGTGCCTGGCAGCGGGTCCATCATGGCAGAGGCAGGAGCTGGAGGCTGGCCATCTTGGAAAGCTGCCGAAGGCCCATGTGCCCTTCTTGGCCTCTGGCCCCAAGGCTGGATAGGATGTGAAGGTTGCTGATAGCGTGTTTTTCTGAGCTATGGGGGAGGGTTACTGGTGTGTGTGTGGGGGAGACTGGTGTGTGTGTTTGGGCATGTCCCACAATGCAGGGAGCCAAGTGGCACTTTCTTATACATCTAAACAAAAGAATGCCAGGCATGGGAGGGCTACCAGGTCCACAGCCTCAGTCTCAGGTCTCTCTCCACTCCTGGGTCTGGTGTTATGCCAGGACCCCCGGGTCCCCACTCCCTTATGCCCAGGAGAGTTGCTTGGACTGTGGATCAAAGCAGGAAACAAGAATCCAGAAACCTTCAAATTTGACCTTGTTTTTCCCTACAGCGAAGAGACCCGTGTCACCTTACAGTGGCTACAATGGGCAGCTTCTGACCAGTGTGTACCAGCCCACCGAGATGGCCCTGATGCACAAAGGCCCGGTGAGTAGGTCCCTCAGGTTCCCATGATCTGTTTGAGGGTCACAGAGCTCAGCCACATTTGCTGGTAGGAAGCCTGTGCAGGCAGTGAATGTTTGGCTGGATAGAGGCATTCTTAGTGTATGGCAAACTTCTGAGGCATCAACCCTGCCAACCCAGGGCTCTTGAACACTGCAGTGGGACCTGTCCTGCATCATTGGGCATCACCCACAGCCTGATGCCACATACCTGTAATTCTAGCACTTGGGAGACAGAAGCAGGAGGCTCAAGGCCATCTTTGGCTATAGCTTGCACACCAGCCTGGGCTATATGAGACTCTATTTCCATGCCTGGCTAGCAAGTCTTGACCTTATACCTCCCCGGAGCCCTGGGAGCCAGTACTCCCTTAGCTAGGGGGGTGGTGGGAACAGGAAGGAGGTGGATTAGATTCCCACTCCATATATGTTCCTCTTCTTGCTGGCAGTGGTTGCCAGAGAGGTCAGCGACCTGCCTTGGCAGGATTCTGGGAACAGGAAGCCAGGAGGTCAGCAGGGTGCTGTTCCCATCCTTTCCCCACCCCCTAAACTGGGAGCCGGGGATGGCTGGTGTGTCTGAGACTTCCAGTCCCTCTCACCAAGTGTGAAGCTGCAGCCTAGCGCAGAGTTGAGCAGTTTCCGTTCACACCATGATCAGAAGCTGTCCCTCCACCCCTGGCCTCTGAACCTGATCCACAGGAGCCACCCCACCCTCTCTCTCAGTTTGGAGGGTGAACTGAGCTGAACAGTTCTTTCTTTCTGCTTAGTTCTCACACCGTGGTCACCGAAGCGAGCAGCAATTGAGAACTTGCTTAAAATGCAGATTGGGTCTGAGGTGGGACAGATTATTGTGATTTCTGTGTTGGTAGCCCTGGGGTGGGGGCTGTTGGTCACCTGGTAACTTAGGTTCCACCTAAAAGGGATTAACTCCCCAAGGCAGATTTACAGGGAACTCAAGGGCTTTCCCGTCCCTGTAGTTAAACATTTGCCAGCCTATCTCTGGGTGGGGCCCAGCTAGGGGGTGGAGCTCAACTGGGGATAGGGCTTGACAAACAAACAGTCCTGTTAATTTTGGTGCATTCCCGGGTTGAAGCTCCAAGATCTAAGTGTCCTAGAGGGCAGGGAGTGGTTGGATGTTTCTGGAAGGGGGATTCCCCCACCCCCCAGGGGACAGTTATCCGCAGCTGCTGGTTTGGGGTCCTGGAAGTCTGGGTGCTTTATTGGTAACATCTAACATGGTGATAAGACAGGCGGGACCACCCAGGGGTTCACGTACCTTCCAGGTAGAACGTTTGGGGCTAGATTCCTAAGCTAGAGTTATACGAACCAGGACCTACCCGAAGGGTACTGAGTGTTGTAGTGACATTTTGGGGACTCGATTAAGACACTTGGAGAAAGGGAGTTTGTGAGTGGCATCAGTCATGTAGCAGCAGCTTAAAGCAGCTGATCCTGAGGTTTCCCCCAAAGAATTAGGATCAGGATTTCAGAGACGGGGTCTCCCTCCTCTGGGAAGCCCCTGAGGTGTTCAGGGACCTTCTTCCGTGCTCAGAAGGCCAGATCTCTATTTCCAGAAGTAGAGGCATCCATCTTATCCTGCCAGCAGGACCCCTGTAGAATGAGGGTGAAGGGGGGGGTCAAAAGGTGGGAGCTGGCAGGTACAGCCCTGCCTGCAGGAAGCTGAATGTTTGTGCCTTTGCCCTGGCGGAACCTGGCTCCTGATCCCCCGACTGTGAGACCGCCTGTTCTTCCTTCCAGTCCGAAGGCGCTTACGACATCATCCTCCCACGGGCCACCGCCAACAGCCAGGTGATGGGCAGTGCCAACTCAACCCTGCGAGCTGAAGACATGTACATGGTCCAGAGCCACCAGGTGGCCACACCACCAAAAGACGGCCAGATCTCTCAGGTCTTTAGAAATCCCTACGTGTGGGGTTAAGGCAGCAGCTGTGGCCAGGAGGAAGTGGGTGGATTTGGAGAGGGCACTCAGGACCTGGCTTGGGTGAGGGACCACTAGGGATGCTGTGCTCTGTGGCTCCCTTCTCCCTCACTGGCTCAGGGTAGCTTATGCCTCAGGGTCAGGTCCCCTGATCTGCCAATGTTTGGGTGGGTGTCCTGGGGGGCCTCCTCCCTCTCAGTATTTGTGGAGTCCAGGCGTCTGCCCTGTTTTATGCCAGGGCCACCCTCTGGTGATCTGCTCCATCCAAATAGTGTTTTGCTTGGGGGGAGGGTAGCTGGTCCCTTGCCTATACTCTCCAGTGACACCTGCAGCCTCCAGAGAGCTCAGAAAGGATGCCTTGGACTGGATCCTGCTCCTCTGTGAGGAGCAAGGGTGCCTAATAAACACATTATTGCTTTATTAACTCTTGTTCTGGGCTCGTGGTTTCTGCCTGGGTTCTCACCTCCCGTGACTCCTTCCTTTCTCCGTGGCGGATCATTGAGCCCTGCTCTCCTCCTCACATCCTGCTCTTGGGGCGGATGCTTGTAGTGCCTCCTGTGTGGTAAGGGGCTGGCACCTCCTCCAGGGCAGGGCTCTCTAGTGTGTCTGTCATTAATTGCCATCATAATGAGCATCTGGGCTCTTGTCTGGACCCACACCTGGGAGTGTCCAACCTACATAGCTTTCCTGAGGGGCTCATCCTCTTCCCCAGAGGGGGCTATATTCAGAGATAGAACAGGGGAGGCAGGCCCACTAGTGGGCAGTTCTTGGGGTGCCGAGGGGGGGTCAGCTCATCTTGGTCTCTCCCATTGGAAGTTAGCATACTTTAGAGGGTGAGGCCGACGATCATTTTGCTCCAAGTTCTGGGATCATGCTTCCTAACATGAGCAGCATGACTCGGGGTGGGCCTGAGTTGTTTATAGTGTGGGTTCACAGAGACAGGCAGGTCACTCCAGGTCCTGGTTGGCTCAAGGGTCACAGCATCCGTGTGCTTAGAATTTGGGAGTCAGTAAAAGCTTTTCCCCAGAAGCTCAGGCTCATCTCCATGGCTAGTCAGGTGGGGTGGGAGGTAGGGCAGGATGGGGCCAGTCCTTCCCTTCATTTCCAGAGCGAAAATCTCAGAATGCTGTCACTTCAGGTTTATATGGGGTCTTAGGGATAGTTATTCCTAACCCTTCAGTCAGGCCACAAAGCCTCTAGGTGGCTGGACCAAAACTGGACAGATTGACATCCCTAGCTTTTGTCCTTGGCTCTCCCTGAGATAAGCCAGACCAGTGTCCTGGGCTCTGAGATGCCTCTGACCCTTCTGGATGGCACAGTGTTCTGACCCTTGGAGATCAGCTCTAGGTCCTTCAATAGGACTTGAAAGCCTGCCCATCCCAGGCTTGGGAAATTTCAGCCCCAACTAGCCAGAAGCTATTTTCTGACACTAGTTGTAATGGGGGAAAATATTTTTTTTTTTTTGTTGAAAGGGAGAGAAAGGGTTGTTGGAAGAAAACTCCAGACTATGCTTAGATTGTATCACTCCCTGTAGATTGAGGTTTTTTTTTTTNNTTTTGTGCAATCCAATACTTGGACTGTAGAGTCCATCACTTTTGACTCTTGTTCTTTCTGGTTACTTTAGGATCAGTCCCCGAAAAACAAAACGAGATGGTAGATGCCCTCTTCCCTGGACCACACCTCATCCGGATACCCTCATTGCTCTGCATCCAGCTGAGCAGGGCCCAGCAGTTTCCCCACCTATGTCCTTGGAGCTGGGAGGGACCAGAGGCCAGCAATCTGAAGCTTTGGACTGAGTGGGGACCTTGGGATAGGCCTCAAGCATGTGACTGGTGCTCATAGGGCCACCTACCCTCTTGCTCATCCCACCCTCCTGGTCCCCGAGTGACTGCAGCTACAGGGTGCTAACTGTTGACTCCTGTCTCCTGCCTTAACACATCCCCCAAATCACAGAGTCTGTGCCCCCATGTGGTTCTCCAGGTGGTTTTTGACCTGCTGTGAACGTCAGGTGTGCGATGCCACTGTTCTGACACTGGACCTTCTTGGCCATGTTGGTAACCCATCAGATGTCACACAACGGACATCATATGCATCTGTGTGTCTCTAGAGACACACCACACAGACGGACATCATACATATCTGTGTGTCTCTAGAGACAAACCACACAGACATTATTCCTTGCCCTACTTTGGACCTTCCGCTATCTTCTAGACTGGAAGAGGTCGCCAGCTAAGAGCAGAGCCCAGGTTGGGCAGGCTGTTTCTCATGACCTGAGAGTTTCGGGTCCCAGCACCTTTGTGCCTGGCCTGAGTCTACCTTACCTTCAGTGAGCTGTGTCCCCTTACCAGGGCAGAATCATTCATTCTCCCTCCCCACTGCCCATCCCCACTGGGAATGGGAATTGCAACACTTATCCCAATGGGGGGAAGATTTCTTGTTGTCCAGCACTGCTGCACAGAGAACCCCACATAAGAGTCGAAGAGCTGGTGGGCCACAATGGTGCTTAGAGCTTTGTGCTATGGATGTACCTCAGTTAAACCCCTGGCCGCATCTCCCCGGTCTGCTTTCGGCCTCTGTGCCAGCTCCCAGGATGGCTCCTAGGACAGGTGCAGAGGTGGGATTATCTGGCTCTCATAGGTTCTGGAGGTACCTGCTGGGGCTACTTGGACATATGTGGTTGGGGTCTGGGAGTTCCTTTAGGAGACAGTGGGTGGGAGCCAGGGTTGCATTCTCAGGGTGACTCGAACCTTTCCTCGATCGGGCTGGTGGGATGTGGGATTCAGGGCTGGAGATTACTTATGGGAAGATGTCTACGTTTCTACCTCAGCTTGGGCAGCAGATGTCCTTTGGTATACCTGGACAAGCTTTCATCACTAGCTGCTTTCATCACTAGAGGATCCTCTAGTGGCCTTGGCCTTAGTACATGCACCTGAGGAACCTGGTGGCTACCCAGGTCAGAGAGGGCCATTTTCAGGCCTGCGAGCTGCTGGCACCAATGACTGAGATGATCATAGTACCAGACCCTGGGACCAAGGTCTCCACAGCATTGGGTACCAAACAGAGCCTCCTCCAGGCTCTCTCCAAGTGTACCCTGGAGCCTGGCCTTTAGCATAGCACTACTTAGTGCCAGGTAGACAGAGGTGAAGATGAGTGACTGCCCAGGGAGGTACCCCATGCTTAGTCCATGGCTCCCATGCTGACTCCTCCCTAGTAGCCTTGCCTTCTATCATTGGGGAAAAGGTCCCCACAGAGTGGGACCATACCTCCAAATGTGACTCCTCCCGCCTTGACCTCTGTTGGATGAGGATGCTCGATCTATGAGTAACACAATACCGCTCCCACACACATGCAAGGGAATGGGGTCTCTGTGGACCTCACACTGTTCTTGATCTAGAGCTCTGAGACCTGTCACAGCAAGCAAGGGACTAGATTGCTGTCTTAAGAGAGTCTTTTAGGACTCTGAAAGCAACAGGTGCCTAGGTGTGCAGCCTGTGGTGGATTTGGCTGTGTTTATTGCCCAAGTCCTGGCTGCAGCTGCAGCTCAGAAATGACGGGCTCCTAGAAGATGCAGACCTGCCTGGATGCAGAAGTACCTGTGGTCCTTACTTACCCTGCATCTTTCAGTTCCGGTTCCAGCGAAGGACATTGTTAGGAGGCTTGGGGGCCTCCTATTTAACAGTGCTGTGTCGCTGTATCCCACACAAGGGAGAAATGAGTAGACCCAGTTCATCATTCACAGGCCAGCCCCTTGGTCGATGTCACACCAACACTGTTAAATCCTACAGTGGATGTCAATGGAGGGTCAACTTTGTAACTCAGAATTAAACGACTGCCCTTTCTTTGTGAGGGGTTAATGCCTCTATGTTCCTGTGTGTTTCTAAGGCATTCTGGGGTGTCTGTCAGCTGGCCTTCCTGCCTCTTACTCCCCACCCCCATCTCTGCTACACCAGCAATGTCTGTTTGATTCTGGCTAACTTCTCTTTGGTTAGACTTTAAGGGAGAAAACCAGGCCTCCGAAAGACATTGAATTCTCAGCTGGGCATGATGTTGCATGCCTTTAATCAAGTACTTTGGCAGATGGAGGCAGGCAGATCTTCATGAGTTCCAGGACAGCCCCGGGGCTACATAGCGAGAAGGGGAAAAAAGGACAATGAGCTGGGCATTGGTGATGCACACCCTTAATCCCAGCCCTTGGGAGGCAGAGGCAGGTGGATCTCTGAGTTCGAGGCCAGCCTGGTTTACAG
>LOEQ01003663.1:0-15498 GCA_001685075.1 Bramus lutescens | reverse complement strand
AACACATCTTTACATAGTTAAACAAATGCATCATAAACAAATGTAACACATCTTCACATAGTTAGACAAATGCATCATAAACAAATGTAACACATCTTTACATAGTTAAACAAATGCATCATAAACAAATGTAACACATCTTTACACAGTTAAACAAATGCATCATAAACAAATGTAACACATCTTTACACAGTTAAACAAATGCAACAGACCTTTACATAGTTAAATATTCCACAGCATAAACAAATCTAACAATCTTTATAGAGTTAAAGTAATATATCACAGCATAAACAAATGTAACAATCTTTACATAGTTAAAGTAATATTCCACAGCATAAACAAATAAACAATCTTTACATAGTTAAAGTAATATTCCACAACAACGGTGGAAAGAGTGTTGAAGGATGGGAGGAGTACTGTGAAATGCTGTCCTCTGGACATGACGTCGCTGCTACACTTGTGAACACACAGCACCTGTGACATGGAAGTAGGGAGACTAGCTGAGAAGAAAAGGGGGGTTAGCGAGATTGAGATGAGGATGAGAGCGGGTGGTGGGGCTGGATGTGACAGTACGTTGTATGTGTATGTGTGTGTGTGTATGTATACACATATACATACATACATACCCACACATATACTTAATTATCAAAAAGAAAAACAGATTTTAAAATCTAATTGGAAAACAGGTTGGAATATAGCTTAGTTGGTAGAGTGATTGCCTGGGTTGGACCCCCAGCACCACATAAAACCACATGTAAATGTACTGTATCTGTAATTCCAGCAGTTTTGAAGTGGAGGCAGACAGAACGGGTTCAAGGTCATTCTCAGCTACATAGCAAATTCAAGGCCAGCCTGGGATATGCAAGGCTTTAGTATAAATAAATAAATCCATAAAAGTAAAGGGAAGACTATTCATGTAACAAAAATAATGTTGATAGTTGAGTATATGACAGTCTATTTTATATGTATGTGAATATGGTTTAATCTTTTTTCTTTTCTTTATTTTTCTGGTCTTTTCAAAAAAAGGTTTTTCTGTGCAGACTTTGCTGTTTTGGAACTCACTCTATAGACCAGACTGGCCTTGAATTTACAGAGCCTGCCTTAGTCTCCTGAGTGCTGGGATTAAAGGTGTGCACCACCATGCCTGGCCACTATAATCTTCTTATAAAAAGTAAAATTCTCTACCTACTTCTTGTAGCCAGCTTGTTTTAAGTCATGTTTTCCCCTGCAATAAATTATCCATTATCTCCATATCTGTCAAAGAGCCACACTGTCAATAGAGTGTAAGAATAGTCATAGAACGGGAAAGGATGTTTGAAAATAATAGCTTTGAAGAGATATAGGGAATATATATATATATATATATATCAACAATCTGACTAAAAAGTGGACAAAAAGGAGATGGAGCAATAGCTCAGCAGTTAATAAAACCCACTGCCCTTACAGAGGACCCAAGTTTCTGCCACCTGTCTCGCTCTAGTCTCAGGGAATCTAACGTCTTATGGCCTCTGCACATGACTAAAGAATAAAAGCTAAAGTGCTTTGTTTGTTTGTTTTGGAGCCTGTCCCGGAATTAGCTCTTATAGAGCAGGCTAGCCTTGAACTCACAGAGATCCGTTTGTCTCTGCCTCCAGAGTGCTGGGATTAAAGGTATGCGCCACCACCACCCAGCAAAAGTTAAAGTTTTTACAGTGAACTTTGCTTTTTTTTTTTTTTAAATAGGCAAAGGACTTGAATAGTAAGAATGTGACAAGATGCCCAACATCTCCAATTATCGGGAAAACATATATTAAAATACCTGGAGAATCACTGTGATAAAAATAACCAGGCAGAAAACAATGGATGCAGATGAAGGATATGGAGAAATTAGAATGTTTACATCCTATTGGTGGTAATAAAAAACAGTGCAGCCATTGTGGAAAATGTTATAGAAATCATTCAAAATAGAGACCATCGCCACATGACCCAGTGATAGAACTCTTGGGCCTGCACCCTAGTTACTTGCCTCACTGCTGTGACAAAATCCATGATGGAAGGAGCTTAAGGAGGGTGGGTTTTATTTTGGCTCATGGTTTTAAGGGCTACGCTCCATCATGTTGGAGATGGCACGGCAGCTAGCTGTAAAGGCCGAACGATGAGCTACCTAGCCGCACTTCATCCTCAAGAAGGAGAGAGATGAACCCATTGGTGCTCAGCTCACTTCCTCCCTTTCCTTGTTTTTATTCACTCTGAGCCCCCAGGCTGTTGGAGGGTGAGGGCCCACATTCAGGGTGGGTCATCCCTCCTCAGTTAAACCTCTTTGGAAGGTCCCTCATAGAAAAGCTCAGAGGTGTGTCTAACAGGTGATTCTAAACCCAGCAAGATCGACAGTCAAGATTAACCATCACCACCAGACCCAAGAAAATCAAAGACTGTATCTCAATGTGATACCAACACACCCAAGCTTATTGTCCACAAATGCCAAGAGGTAATAACAGCCAAAAGTCCTGTTAGTAAACAAATGGTATATCTGCACAGTAGGAGATTATTCAGCATTGAACATAAAAGAATTCTGTCATCTGATAGAAGATGGATGATCCTTGAGGACATAGTGCTAACTAGAATAAAGCAATCCCAGACTAAAAACGCCTCATGATTCTACTCAAGTACATTAGCAAAACTCATATGGGGGGGGAGTGAGATGGTGGTATCCAGGGCCTGGTGGGGTGGGGGGTTTTGTGCAGTGGGCTTAGAGACTGAGTCTTGCAAGATGAGAATGTTCTAGAGGTCTGTTGCCTTTGCAGTGTGTATACCGGCTTTCTACTGTGCACTGGAAACCTCATGGGAAAAGCATGTTAGGCTTTTTTTTTCCCCCAACCACAGTCAAAGCAGAAGAACCCTTAGATAAGGGACCATTCTTGCTGTGTCCACCTTTCTGACTCATGCATGCTGTTGGTATTACTCGGACGAGCAACTGTAACCCTGACTTCCTCTGCAGAGCAGATGCTGCAGTGCAGGTCACGGGGAGGACCCAGGTCAGGAGGCTCATGGCTCTCTCAGCCTGCCTTGCTCTCTGCTACCCTCCTCTCCTGTTACTCTCCCCTGGCTAACCTCTGGTTAGAACCAGCATGCCACGCATCTGTGTAGGCCACAGCTCTATTTAAGGGTGTGTGGCCTTCTGCTTCCGACCCTGGAGCAAACACACCTGCTGGGAAATGCAGCCCCAGCTCCTGTGGCAAAGTCATGGATGTCTGAGTTCTCTTCAGTCCAGACCCTGGGCCTGTCAGGTTCCTCAGAAGTGCATGCTAGGGGTGGCCTCAGTGTCCAGGACAGACAGAGGATGGATACCTGCTCCACGCTCCCTGAGCTCTCTGTGACAGAGTCACAGCATAGACTAGCCACACCACTGGGTCCCCTCTGTTTCCCTGTGCTTTAGTCTTAGACTCTGCACAAGCTTTTTCATCAAGGGACACGCAGCTGTCTTTCTGCAGCTTGGGTTCCATTCCGGCGGTTCTCACCCCGGGCTGACCGTGGCAGGTGGAGGAGATAGAGCAGGTGAGGATGTATAGGAGGAGCAAGATTCTGGTACTGCAGGTGTGATGACACCTGAGGGGTACTGAGCGGGGTCCCCAGGCTGTGCAGAGTGGAGATCATGCCTGGCCAAGCCCTCTGGGCACCAGCCTCACTCACTATCCACTGAGGACTTAAAGATGTTTCTGGAACTAGAGTCCAGACTGGGAAGGTTCTGCTTATGCTCCAGTCTAAGGGGCAATGTCTTTGTCCAGAATTTCAGAGTCCAAATTGCTGCTGAGAGTGTGTCTCCACTGTTCCTCGGGGACCTTCTGAGTTGACCTCTTCAGCCAAAGGACAACACCAGCCAAGATGAGCAAGGCAGGCACCTTCAGAAATGCCAGGAGTATGTAGTGTGTCCTATGAGAAAGATACAGCCATCAGGGTCCAATGCCTTTGAATCCCGTGATGCCCCATCCCCAACACTGGCAAGTCAATAGCCAGTTCATCACAGCCTGATACTGAAGGCTCACATCCTACTTGGAAGATGACCCAGGGCCTTCTCCAAGGACCGCCCAATCATGAGGGCTCCTCGATGACCATGTGGTCTTAGTATGGCTTGTCCCTGTCCCAATTTTACATTTGGGGGTGGGATTCTCCTTTCCCTCCTCCCAGCAGAAACCTGGAGTTCTCCACATCTGGGTTGTGTCTGCTTACTCTGCCCTCTACATTTGCTCCAGGTTGGCAAATCTCTCTTCTTGCCCTGCTTCTGTGATGAGACTGGAACCTTATGGGATCATCTCTTCCCTTGATGCCACCAGGGCTGGGTAGTGATGAACAGCTCTACAGAGTAGTTTTCTGGTGGGGCTGGAATGGGACCATGGTGGGGGCAAGGACAAGGGACAGAGGTGGTCTTGGGACCTTGAATCTTGACTATGACAATCACTGGCACCTGATGATAGAACCTGGGTTTGGCATCCCCGTAGGAAGAACCCATGTAGGGGAAGCAGAAAGGACTTCAGGACTCACCTCTTATATAAGTCAGAAGAAATCACATATGTGTTGCTATCCACAGTGGGCACAGAGGAGTGTAGCTGGGAAGACATGGTATCTTTTCCCTCTAGACAGAAGCAAAGATGGCCATAGGTTATGGAACAGATTGGGGGTGGTTCATGCATGGCTCACGTTGGCACCCCATCCAACCAGTCCTCACTGGGTGTCTTAGTCAGGGTTATTACCATGACCAAAACAAGTTGGGGAGGAAAGGGTTTATTTGTCTTACACTGCCATGTCCTAGTCCATCACTGGAGGAAAGAAGGTCAGGAACTCAAGCAGGGCCGGAACCTGGAGGCAGGAGCTGATGCAGAGACCATGGAGGGGTGTTGCTTACTGGCTTGCTCCCCATGGCTTACTCAGCTTAATTTCTTTCTTTCTTCTTCTCTCTCTCTCTCTCTCTCTCTCTCTTTCTTTCTTCCTTCTTATTCCCTTTCTTCTTTTTACTTCCTTCCTTAAATGATTTTCTTTATTCTTTTCTTCTTTTAAAAATTTTCTGTGCATTGGTGTTTTGCCTGCATATATGTCTGTGTGGGAACTGGAGTTACAGACAGTTGTGAGCTGCCATATGTGGGCCTTGGGAATTGAACCTGGGTCCCCTGGAAGAGCAACCATTGCTCTTAACTGCTGAGCCACCTCTCAGCTCCTCATCCTGCCTTCTTGTAGAACCCAGAGCCACCAGTCCAGGGGTGGCACTGCCCACAATGGGCTGAATCCTCCCACATCAATTACTAATTAAGAAAAAGCCCTACAGTCATGCCTACAGCCTGATCTTATGGAGACATTTTCTCTATGGAGGCTCCATCTCCTCCAGTGACTCTGGCTTGTGCCGAATTGACATAAAACTATCCAGCACATCAGGAGACCTTTCTTCCCCTGGATTAGGAAGCTCCATCTCTCTGATACAGTCCTTTGGTTTCTATTGAACTGTTGGATTCACCATACAGTCATTTCCTTCATCATTTTTATTAATAGGATATATGACAGAGAGATATGGAAATCAAGGAGGAGAAAGACTGTAGTTAGTTCTGGAGGAGGAGACACCCAGAGTCTCTTTCCATTTGTTTTGGCTGGGGGATGAACCTCTGTTTCTTTCTATTCAAACAGTACCTGAGTAAGGCTCAAGGATCTCAGAAAACAAGTCTCTAGTGGCCAGAGTGGTGAGTGACAGAGGGACTCCTGAAGGTCGCTGAGCAAAATCATGCTAGCTAAATCATGAATGGCTCTGAGGAAGGAAATGCCACAGAGAGGAAACTAAGGGCAGCTTGTAGTGGGTGGCTGGGTCATGGATTCCTGAGCCCAGCTGGGCATGAGTATCTCTGGCTAGTCCTTTGGGCTAGCTCTTGACCCAGCAAACCCTTCTTGCAAAGGTTGCAGGTTTTAATAACACTTGGAAGCTGAGGAGAACTCTGGGGAGCTCTAGTCCTTGCAGTCCTCCAAGAGGTCACAGTCACCATATAGGCTGGTGTCCCCCGTCCCCTGGATACCTCAAGCTCAGCATGGGGCATATTCTTTGGCTACTCTGTCTTTTGCTTACATGTCTTATTCAACCCTCTCTCTGTCTCCACAGATCATCTCAGCTTCCCCTGAGCGGTATCCCTGGGGAAATCTTTTTGGGGTGACTCTTTCTGCACCTCACATCCCCTAGGGGGAAACTTCCATATCTCTCTCATTGGTTTCAGCCCTGTCACCCCATGGGCTAACTTCAGTGCCATCGTTGTGTTTGCTTGCTGCCTTCTCAGGAGCCAGCATGTCTGCCGGGCTGAGGAAGGTCTGAGCATGACTTGTCGGGTGGAAGTGGGGAGCGCTGGCTTTTGGGTACCAACAGAAGACCCTGGAGTCCCTCAATGAGGATGAGGCAGGAAGAAGCCAGGAGAACCAGGGACATCTCTGATTTTGATTTAGTAACCAAAGGCTCCATTTAAAGCATCTACTTAACACTCGCAAGCCTCCTGGGTCTTCCTTACCCCACGCTTAGTCTTCTGTAGTCAGAAAAAGCAGAAGTGGTCACCCAGAAAGTTCAGGCCCTCCAAAGTGCCCAGAGTCACTGTGGTTTGGCTAGGCCTGAACTTCAACCCTGCAGCCCTCCCTAGCGATGCCTTAGCTCGCCCCCACTGTCCCATGTAATGACAGGACAAGGGCACAAGTTTTAGAAAACTAGAAATTTCTCAGCCTGCGGTGCTGAGGGTTTCTTCAGGCATCCAAGACCTACTCAAGGCTCCAGGGGAAGAATGTCCGTTTCCAGGGCTGTGTAGCTCCAGGATGCAGGGTGGCAAGGCTTGGCTGTGGGTTCCAGAGGGAGATGTCTAAGCCCCAGCCCCACACCAACATCTGCCAGTCAGGACTCAGGAGCTGGCTTGATAAAAGTGTTGGTCTGTTATTCTTTCTTATTTCTGTCACTTCCCTGTCCCATCTATCTGTCTGTCTGTCTGTCTATCTGTCTTTTAGACTCCCAGTTCATTCTTTTTAGTCTTTTTTAGCCCCAAGCACCAGAACTTTGTGGTAACCCATAGGCCAATACTTACCTGGGTAAACGGTCACTTTAACTCTGGTCCCACGATCAGTTCCAAATTTTTCAATACCACACCAATAAGTGTCCGTGTCATTTTGCCTGAGCATCTCCATGGTAACCAGGAATGAGTTCTCTCTCCAGTTGTCCCTGATGGACAGCCGGCCACTCTTCCTTACTTTCTCTGATCCCGTGGTTTGAATGAGGATCCTGCAAGTCTTCCAGTTTGCCCCTCGACACCACCACTTGTTGTAGGCTTGCCATCTTGAGCTATAGCGACACTGAATGGTTACTGACCCCTTCTCTGGGCCTCTTACCCATGCTGGGCCTTGGATGGAGAAACAGCCTGGAAAACAGGAGGACAAGATACGGCTTCTGCTCCTCTAAGTCAACCTAACATCAAAAGGATTAGAGAANTGCTCGCTCCAGCCGCCATGACCCACTTGAATCCTCACATCTGTTTCCTCACATCTGTTTCCTCTGAGGTCCAGTGTGCTATTAACCCCTGCAAGCCCATGCCCTGGCCTCTCCAGACTGTATCTCCCCAGGCCTCCTGTATCATGTGACACTTCTAATTTCCTGTCACCTTTTCCGTGACCTCTTGCCACTGTTCTCATCTGATTGCCTCCCTTCTGTGACTATTCTGCTCTGTGACCTTTCTCTTTCTTCTCTCTGGATCTTAGAGTGGCATGCTGGGAAACAGTCAACAGTCTTCTATCTAGGTAATATCCCTCCATCTTAGTAACATCTGCCAATCTCTTTGGTGTAAATGTCCCCCACTGAGACTGACATCAGACTATCAGTGAGCACTGAGCTGAGCTGAGATATCTCAAACCAAGTCTTGTGAGCCATTTTGAGCTGGTTCTACGTGCACCTGGGGAAATCCAGGGCATGAGTTACTTTCCTCCCAGCTGTGACAAAACTGCCCAACCAGCAACCTAAGGAAGGAAGTAGGGTTTTGGTTTTGTCTTTATTTTCAAACTTCTGGTTTAAGGGCTGCATCCATGATGGCAGGGACTGTATGGTGGTGGGAATATGAGGTGGCTGGTCACATTGCGTCCGCTGCCATTGGGAAGCAGAGAAGAATGCTGGTACTCAGCCGGCTTCTCATGAAAAGAAAATATTGAGCCCAGACTCAATATTTTGTGGCGCTACCCACATTCAGGGTCATCCTCCCTCACACATAAGTTCCTGGAAAGACCTTCACAGGTATACCCAGATGTGTGTCTCCTAGATGGCTCTAATATGACCATGAAGCATCACACCCAGCGCCCTCTCTCTAGCTTTCTTGCCTCCACAGGAGGATGCACCATGTCTATGTTTCTAATTAATGCCTGCAATCTGATGGTTTCCAAGAGACACTTGTAACCCAAATGCTGCCCTCGGTTCTAGAGCATCATTTCAAACACCCACCACGTAACACCACCTCTGCCACAGAGCCCGCTCTGCCTCCTGTCTCTAACAGGGGCCAGAGGAACCAGAGTCCAAAATAGGTTGGAGAGCGTCTATGTGGAATGTGTATCCTGCTGGTCTGTGGAGTGACGCCCTTTCCGCACGGAGACCCGTGTTCCCAGTCACCTGGAAGCAGACAAAGAGGCAGAGAGCTGCTGCAGGGGAAGGCTTTCTTGACCAGCTCCCAGTCTTAGACTTTGGTCTCTGCGAGTGGGGCGCATTTGCACAATAGCCTGGTGCCATCCCTCTCACCTTGGACCTTCTCCATAGAGCTAATTTAGTTTGTATTTGAGGTCTGCCTCTATGGTTGACAGAATAACCCTTCTTCACAGACCGTTTATTTATTTATTTATTTTGAGACAGGCACTTACTATGTAGCTCTGGCTAGCCTGGAATTCTCTACGCCAGTGGTTCTCAACCTCCCTCATGCTTCAACCCTTTAATACAGTTCCTCATGTTGTGGTGAGCGCCAACCATAAAATTAGTATCATTATTATTATTAATTATTATTATCATTATTATTATTATTATTTGGGGGTTTTTTGAGACAGGGTTTCTCTATGTAACAGCTCAAGCTAACCTGGAACTAGCTCTTATAGACCAAGCTGGCCTTGAACTCACAGAGATCCATCTGTCTCTGTCTCCCGAGTGCTGGAATTAAAGGTGTGCCCCACCGCTGCCCGACCATAAAATTATTTTTATTGCAACATCATAGCTGTAATTTTGTTTCTGTTTGAGTTATAGTGTAAATATCTGTGTTTTCCAATGGTCTTAGGAAGCCCTTTGGAAAGGGTTGTCCACTGCACTACATAGACCAGGCTGGCCTTGAACTCATAGACTTATGCCTGCCTCTGCCTACTAAGTGCTGACTATTGACATTCTAATACCCAACCTATTACTATGTGCCCTCACACAGAAAAAGGGAGGCCAGTGAGATGGGTATATGGGTAAAAGTTCTTGTGAAACCTGAGTTCAATCCCTGAAACCCATGTGAAGGTAGAAGGTGAAACTGACTCCACGAAGTTGTCCTCTGACCTCCACAGAAGCTCGGTAGCAGGCACGTGCACACTAATGAAAATAAAGGCATTTACAGGTGTGATTAGGGCTATTGAGATAAGATTGTCCTGGATTATTCTGTGCGTCCTGACAAATGAGTGTTGAAACTGGTTTAGATTTGAAGGTATTCTGTTGCAGGCCTTGAAGAGGAGGAGAGGCCATGGGCCAACAGATGCATGGGAGCTTTTGGATGAAGCCTGGAAATAGATTGTTCTTCAGAGCTGCAGAAGGAACCTTGACTTTGGCCAGTGAGACCATTTTGAACTCTTGATCATGGAACAGCAGGATGAAGTGATGTTGTTCTGGGCCACTGCATTTGTGGTCACTGGGTACAGCAGCCGCAGGAGGTGGATAAAGGATTCTGCCAGACCCCCTTGTAAGCACCGAGCTCACTCCACTTGGGAGCCACATTGGAGAATTAGCATCTATCTCTATCTCTCCTCTCCTTCCATCTGCAAGTGTCGGGTGACCAGTCCAGCCAACTGCACCCTGGAAATGCCAGTCTGAACCATCTTTTTTACATCTTTGTTATCACAGGCCCATGGGACATCACGACAGAGCAGAGAAAGTGTGAAATTTGCCAGCAGATGGATGAATCTACCGTGGTGTTATTGAGAAACCCTGGGGAGGTTACTTAACCTCGCTGAGCCTCACTTCCCCCTTAGCACAGCTGCCAGGCTTCTTTCAGTCAGATTCTGGCTGTTATAAACCTCATGTAACTGTCTGATGCTGGATAGTGGGCTGTTTGGCCGGAGACGGCTCTCATCCGGTACTTGGATCGTGGTAGTAGCATTCAGAAAGGTCTGGTGCATCCTTCTTTCAATTCAAACTACTTTCGGGACCGGACTGAGCCTGTCTCCTCATCAGCTGCACCCAGCATGTCAGCTACTCCCCTGCACTCTCAACTGCACCCAGTATGTGAGCTACGATCCTGCCCCCTTCAGCTGCACCTGGCATCTCATCTACTCTCCTGCCCCCTCAGCTGTACCCAATGTATCAGCTACTCCCCTGTGCTCTCAGCTGCATCCGGCATGTCAGCTACTCCCCTGCCCCAGAGTGACTGGAAAGGCTTCATTCCTGCAATGGATGTCTTATTGCAAACTGGTTTTAGTTTCTCCTTAGTGTCATTCCTTGCTCCTCTTGTAGCCAGCTGAGCCTTTCTTTCCCTAACCCCAAAGCGCCCTCTCAAGGCAGGGGACCAGGCTGAGCTCCTTCCCAATGCCTCATCCCCTTCTTGGAGCTGCCTCCTCCTGTTGGCCCCTGGCCTTTCATCTGGAGCCTGATGGCTTCGTATCTCTTTTCCTAACATCCTCGATAGGTTTCTCACTCCCAAAGCCCAGAGGTGCTGCACTTCCTTTCTCCCTTTTTCCATCCCCAACCCCAGGGTCTTGCTCAGTGCCTTAGTCATGGTGGGCACCACTAAAGTTGTTAGCTATTTTTATGAAGAATCTGTGCATTGTGGTCATGCACACAACCATCCTAGCTCTAGGATTAGTAAAGACAGTGGAGTGGGAATTATCCTCACCACCGATGCAACAGTAAACACCCGGAAAACTCAAAGGCCACTAATAAGGAATTAGATTGGGATGTTCTGATATAGCGATACATAGTTAAAAAGTAAAGAGTATTGTCCAACAATGACAAGAATGATTCCAAAGCACATTATTATTAGATTATTGTTTAAAGTTACCAAACAGGGTAGGTGCACGCCTTTAGCCCCAGCATTTGGGAGGCAGAGGATCTCTGTGAGTTTGAAGCCAGCCTGGCTTGCATAGTGAACTCCAGGCCAGTCAGGGCTACATAATGAGACCCTGTATCAACAAAAAAGGGGTAGGGAGGTGGGTAACTGGAGAGATAATTCAGTGGTTAAGAGCACTGGTTGCTCTTTCAGAGGACTCAGGTTCAATTCTGAGCTTCAGCATGGTCATTTAAAACCATCCATGACTCTAGTTCCAGGGGAGCCAGGAACGTCTTTCTAGTTTCTGCAGGTGCCAGGCACACGCATGCTGTACTTACACACATTCAGGCGAAACACCCGTACACACAATACAATAAAAATTGAAATTCCTTCTGTGAGCAGTCTCAGCGTATGGCATCTTAGGAGTGTGAATGTGAGTGAGTAGATGATCGTGGAGGTATGGACCGAGTGTGACTTATGTAGATGTGTGCCTCTGAGTGTCCTGGTGAATGTGGATGCGTGTGAGAGCAAATGTGCAAGCCGCGCACGGCTCCTCCTGTCCCGCTTGGCCCTCTGGGAAAGCCTAGCCTGGAGACGTAGAGAGCAGGCGGCTGGGGACCCAGAACTCAGACGCAAGCTAGGGCATGCAGGCATCCACAGCTGTCAGTCACCATTTTACCTTCGGCATTTTCAAACTCACATTTAGCCAGTGTCCCCTCAGCGTCCTGCCCACTGAGTGCTCCCTCTGCACGGGTGTGCCATCCTCTTTAAGCCTGTAGCCCTTTCCCCAAGCTAGGCCTTCTCCATGGAGTGTCTACTCTGCTTGCTGCAAGGGCCGCGAAGACCTGTCTCCTTTGTGGCATGAAAGGAACAGGTCCAGGAGGGCTTTCTGTAGCTCCCTCAGTGGTAGCCTCTCCCTGCTCTAAGCTCCTTCCTCTTCTGTCCTGTTTTTTTTTTTTCTGCTTCTAATTCTTATTCTAAAGTATGTCTCACCCATTAGAGCATCTGGGATCTCTCTGACGGCCACTCCATTTCTCCTTTCCCTTCATGTTCCCAGGTCCTGGCACATGCCTGGCATGATGTAGAACCAAGGATCCTTTGCTGAATGAAACTGCAGAACTTCATGTCCCTGAAGGTGGCAGCCAGCTCTCCTCAAACCCAGGACAGAGCCTCCTGCCTCCTGCTCTGCAGCTGCAGTCCCAAGCCTCCAGACCCTAGCTGAACATACCTGGGAAACTGAGAAGGAGCAGAGCTGGGGACAGCCACATGGTCCTGCCTCCCTGCTCCACACCCTTGATTGACAGCCAGCAGCAAATCCAAATCCCAGCTGGATACGCAATGCACTGGAGAGCCCAGCTGACCCCTTCTGCTTGTCCAGGTTGCCTGTGGGTGTCTTCCTCGTCGGCTTCCTTTTATAGAGTGGGTATTTCCTGCTGTCCATTACTCAGCACAAGACGCATCAGCTCTTTGCAGAGCTGGTCACTCAGGAGAAATGAGGAGGCTAGGGAACTGTGCCGGGCGAGCAGAGGCGAAGGCGGCAAGCCTGCAGACCAGTGGTGGGGATGGCCAGACTATCTGGCCTTGGGTTAAGGGGTAAAACATTTTGGGTATTAGGCTCAGAAGTGATCTAGGCTATAATGATGGGTCCCAGCAGTTGGGTTCCCAGCTCGTGTGCTAGCAGGCTGTGCTTAGCACACCTGACATTGAATATTGAATGCCCAGTTGATGGTGCTGTTTGAGTAGGTTTAGGAAGTGTAATCTTGCTGGAGGAAGTGTCTCACTTTGAGGTTTCAAAGCCTCCTGCTCTTCCCAACACACTCTCTGCGTTCTATTTGTGGTTCAAGATATGAGCTCTCAGCTGTTCTGTGTCTGCTGCCTGTCACCATTGCCTCCCACAGTGGACTCCGACCCCTTTGGAATCATAAGCCCAAATAAACCCTCCCTTCTATAATTTGCCTTGGTCTGATGTTTTACCACAGCAATAGAACACTAACTAATACATAAAAAAAGAAAAAAGGATGGGAAAGAAATCAAATTTTGTTATAATTGAAATGTCTACATATAAAAATGAAAAGAAATCTCTAAGATTTTAAAAATGTTGTCATATATATGCACAAAATATCACTTAATAATAATTTTTCTTTTTTGTGTGTGGTACTGGTGATCTAACCAGGGTTTTCACACAGTAGGTAAGCATGCTACCATTGAGCCTTGTCTCCCATCTAAAGACACCATTTAAAATAAAAATAAGGGGTTGGAGAGACGATTCAGTTATTAAGAGCATTTCCCAGTCTTTCAGAGCACTCAAGTTCTATTTCCAGCACCCACATCAAGGGCACACAAATGCCTGTAACTCTAGGGCTATCTGACACTCTAATCTCACACAGACACAAAATTCAAAATAATGAAAATGCAATAATTAAATAGCTATAAGGAGTGAGATAGGTGGTTTATTAGGTAAGAGCTACTTCTGACCTTCATGGACAACTGCACTCAAATGCACATAACCACACACACAGTATGTAATTAGACATATATGTATACACATATATGTAATTATATCTGTACATACATATGTGTAACTAAAAATTTAAAAATAGGGTCTGGAGAGACAGCTCAGGGACTGAGTGCATACTGTTCTTTCAAAGGACCCAAGTTTGGTTCCCAACACCTACAATGTGTGACTCCCAACCACCTGTTACTCCAGCTCCAGGGGAATCCATTGCCCTCTTCGATTGTCCATGGGCACTTCCCTTACATGTGCATGGGCATGTGCGTGTGTGTGTGTGCCACACACAAATAATTAAAATAAAATCTTTTTAAAAACTCTTAAAATAAAAATGCAAGTTATTCAAAATCAAATATAACAAGCATATGAACAGGTTTCAAAGAAGAAATAGTTTATTAAGACATTTTATTATTTATTTTAAATATTGTTTCTTGTGTATGTGTGAGTTTGATGTGTTTGTGAGCATGGATGTGCAACACAGCTTGCATGTAGAAGTCAGAAAGATAACATCTAGGGGTTGGTTCTCTCCTCCACCATAATTCTAGGCATTGAATCCAGGTGGCCAGGTTTTCACAGTGAAGCTTATCCAATCTCACCAACCCTTAAAAAGGTATTTTCCAAGTTCCAAAATAATTGAGGTTACAGTCCACGTCCATAGCTAGGAAAGTTATCCAAGAGGTGCATTTGATACACTGTGCTGGCTTTATTTTATGTCAACTTGACTCAAGCTAGAGTCATCTGAGAGGAGGGACCTCAACTGAGAAAATGCCTCCATGCCAGGCATGACGGTGCACACCTTTATTGCCAGCACTAGGGAGGCAGAGGCAGGTGGATCTCTGTGAGTCCCAGGATGAGACTAGGTTGATATAGAGAGAATATGTCAAGAGCAAGGGGCCCTGATCCTGTACCAGAAGATTCTTCGGAGGGGTGAGTGTGTTCCTGACAAGCTGGCAGAAGCCCCGGAAAGGGAGCACAGACATTTCTCAACCCCCTAAACTTTCTGGTCATTCTGCAGGGGCTTCTCTCCCTGGCTACTACCTCCCTCTTCCTATTCCATCCCAGCTTGCGCCCAGGCTCCCCTTCCCTTCTACAGGGTCATAAGATCCCCCAGCTCAGCCTGTTTTGGGGCTGGGATGGGGTGGTGNAAGAGTCAGAGGCAATGAAGGATTATAGCAGTGTGGTGTTTTCAGGACGTGCCTGGAATATTGTACACATAAACTCACCTAGGGTGTAACTGGATGCAAAAGACTTGTACAAGATCAAGCCAAAATTCCATTGTTACTGGGGGAGGAACTCATGAAATATTGCACTTAGCTGAGGAATTATTATCAATTCGTGACTGCTGGTGAGTGGGAGAGTCAGTTTTCTTCATGAATTTGTTTCCCTGATTTTCTGTCTGCCCTATACCCAAGCACATATTAGCAAGACTGTATGTACTCACTGGAGTTTAAAGCAATACACAAAGATTGAAGACAAAAGAGGTATGAGGGTATAGAAGGAGTTGTGGTCCTGGAGGACTAAAGGTGGATTTGATTTTTAAAAACCGTATTTACATTTATACCTAAGATTCACCATATAATAATCAAAACACAAAACATACAGAATAAAGAAAGAATATTAAGAGCTGCAAAGGAAAAAAGGTCAAGTAACTTATAAAGGTAAACATATCAGACTTACAATTGACTTCTCTATGGAAACCATGAAAGCCAGAAGATGTAATGCAGAAACTAAGAGATCATGGATGCAAGCCCA
>LOEQ01003662.1:79708-95221 GCA_001685075.1 Bramus lutescens | reverse complement strand
GTTTCTGTGAAAGTATAAATACTTTACCCTGCCTTAATTAAAACGCAGCAGATTCAAACCTCTCTTGTGTTTGTCTGTCTGTCACTCGCCGAATCCTGAGTTGTCCTGTCTTTCGCCCTGATTCCCCTCGGTTCGTGGGTCCCGTGAGGACCGGTCCGTGGCAGTACCTTTCTTTTTTGGACATATATGTCATAGATTTGCTTTATTCAAAGCAAGGTAATCACGAAGAGAGGGTTAAGAACCATTCATTTCAAGATCTCCTATGCTCATGGACAAATAGGATTAATATAGTAAAACTGACCAGCCTACTAAAAGTAATCCACAGATTTAATGCAATATCCATCAAAATTCCAAATGTTTCCTCACAGAACTTGAAAGGACAGTTTTCAGCTTCATGTGGAAGTGCACACGTGCACACCCCCCCACGTGCACACCCCCCCACGCACACACACACATACGCGCACCCCCCGCACACACACACGCGCGTGCACACACACCCATGCACACACACGCACACACACACACAAGCAAACACAAAACCGCAAGATAGCTAAAACCCTCCTAAATGCTAAAAGAAGAGCTGGAGGTGTCACCATGCCCTTGATCTCAAACTACACTGCAGAGCTCAGTAATAAAAACAGCATAGTACTGGCACAAAGACAGACACCTTGATCAATGGAGTAGAATTGAAGACCCAGAAATGAGTTTTCACACCTATGGAAACCTGATTTTTGATAAACAAACCAGAAATACATATTGTGAAAAAGAAACTATCTTCACCAAATGATGGTGATCAAACTGGAAGCCTGCATGTGGAACAACAGATCAGAATCACCCTGCACAAAACTCAACTCCAGATTATAAAGGACCTCAACATAAGGCTGGATACACTGAAACTGACAGAAGAGAAGGGAATAACCTTGAACTCATTGGCACAGGAGATGACTTTCTGAATAGAACACCATTAGCACAGGAACTAAGATCAACAATTAAGAAATAATGGGACCTTGTAAAACTGAAAAGCTTCTGCCAGGAACCTCATTGGGACAAATTGGCAGCCCACAAAAGGGGAAAAAAAAGATTTTTACCAACTACACATCTGATAGAAGGCTAATATCCATAATATATAAAGAAGTCAAGAAACTAGATATCAATAAAACAAATAACCTAATTGGAAAATAGGGTACAGATGTAAAAACAATTCTCAACAGAGGAAACTCAAATGGCTAAGAAACACTTAAATGTTCAAAATCCTTAGTCATCGGAGAAATGCAAACCAAAACTACTTAGAGATTTCATCTTATACCTGTCACAATGGCTAACCTCAACAAAATAAGTGACAGCTCATTCATCTGAGGCTGTGGAGTAAGGGGAACACTCCTCCACTGCTGGTGGGAGTGCAAACTTGCACAGTGCTGTGGAACTCAGTATGGTGGTTCCTCCATATGGGACTTGGAGGGAAGTGATCTACATCAAGATCCAGCTATTTCCACTCTTGCTGTATACGCACAGGATGCTTCATCCTGCTGTGAAGACACTTGACCAACCTTGTTCATTGCAGCACTACTCAAAACAGCCAGAAACTGGAAACAACCTAAATGCTCATAAGTAGATGCATGGATAAAGAAAATATGGTTGTTTACACAATGGAGTGTTATTTAGCTGTTAAAAAGTGAAATCATGGCTTTCACAGGCAAATGGTTGGAACCAGAAAAATCATTCTGAGTGACATAACTCAGATCCAGAGAGACAAATATGGTAGATATGCATTTGTATGTGGATGTTAGCTGTTAACTCATTGATAAATAAGTTACAGTCCATATCACCAGAGAGGTTGGGTATAGGGTAAGAGTCAAATCTCCCTAGAAAGGGGGATTAGAATAGACAGCTATGAATGGTAGGTGGGTTGGGACTGGGACAGGAGGATCAAATAAGTAGAGGGGGGAAGGAGTAGCAAGGAAGGTAATATGGGGAAGGGACAGCTAAACTAAGGGCCATTTGAAGGGTCATAGAAAACTTAATACAGTAGAAGCTTGTTGTGGGGTTCATTCGCCTCTGTATGCTAGAATATGTTTTATCACCATTGGTTAATAAAGAAGCTGCTTTGGCCTATGGTAGAATATAGATAGGTAAGTGGGAAAACTAAGCTGAATGCAGGGAGAAAGAAGGGAGAAAGAAAGGAGTCAGACATGCCAGCCAGTCTTGGAGGAAACAAGACATGTAGAAAATGAGGTAACACCACAGCCATGTAGCAATACACAGATTAATAGAAATGGGTTAATTTAAGATGTAAGAGCTAGTTAATAAGAAGCCTGAGATAACAGGCCAAAGAGTATGTACTTAATATTAAACCTCAGAGTGGTTATTTTATAAATGGCTTCAGGAGCAGGTGGGTAGAGAAAACCTGGTCCAGAGGGACCAGTGGGATGCCAAATATTTGTAGCAAAAGAAGCTTTCTAAAATACATAATATGTGAAACCTAATGAATATGATCTAAATGAAATTGCCAAATAATAGGGGAGACAGATCCCCAGTTGGACATCTCTCATCACAAATGAAGCTTCCAGTACCAGGAATGGCTTACATCTCATCGAGTCCTTGGTCAAAGGGATCCTGTGGACACTCCAAACAACTCAGGCTATTGCCAAGGCTATTGGTGGCTCTCCACAAATGGATGGTAAGGCCCTATTGCTGAAGACAAAACCTACACAACTCATTAAACACAGAGAACTAGAACCGGCGTTCATGGTACTGGAAGGTACTCCGCATGCTACCAAAGAAGAAAGGCAAACACCAATCCAGTTGCAAACCATTTGATGTACTAGAGTGAGCTGCTGCGCGATATACTGGTACAGTAGTAGCACAAAGCTTGTGTGAATAACCAAGCAATATCTGATTCCCTGAGCTGGAACCCGTAATCAGTGCTGTCTGAGTGGCCAAGAACCTGAGGCTAGGTAGGCCAGGGACCTAGGGGAAAGCCAGATGCTGCTGTTCTGCTAAAGCAGGGGTTGTCAACCTTCCTAACTCTGTGACCCTTTAACATAGTTCCTCATGTTGTGGGGACCCCCAACCACAATGTATTTTTGTTGTAACTTCATACTTATAATTTTGCTACTGTTATGAATCATATTGTAAATAGTTTTGGAGATAAGGTTTGCCAAATTATTCATGACCCACAGGTTAAGAACCACTGTGCTAAAGGAAAGTAGCAATAATGTGCTTCCTGATGACATCCTGCTATACTCATAGACCAGAGCCTTACTCAGCCATCATCAGAGAAACTTTCTTTTGCCACAGACGGGAACAAATACAGAGACCTACAGTCAGATGACACGCAGAGGTCAAGAGATCTTAGAACATTCTTCCCTAAAAGGGATGTCTCCATCAAATCTCTCCACTTGGGATTCAGTGAACCACACAGAAGAGAAGGCAGAGGATGTAAGAACAAGAGAGGACAGTGGACACCAAGGAATCAAGGTTGTCTACACACAAGAGGGCTCTGGCACCATATGAACTTCAGAGACTGGCACCATGCACAGGGCCTGCACAGGTCTGCACCAGATGGAGTTGCAGCACTGAGAGAAGAGGTAGAGACAGCTCTATCCTGAACCCGGAAGTTATCACCAAGTGATAGCCACTTGCACATGAACATTCAGCTTTCTTCAAGGGAGTCTCAATGGGGATACAAATCACTATAAGAATATGCTGCATTCCCAGAAGTAGATAGCCAATGCAAAATGAACTTGGTGGCGCCTGCAGGTTCTTTGTATGGTAATGATAGGTCAGGGCTTTTTTTTCCCTTACAGGTCCTTTTTACAGTTCTTTGCATATATATATATATACACACATACATACAAACACACATGTATAAATGTTTCTGATTTTACATTTTTATGGAATTCCTGTGTGTGTGAACTGCCTTTGTATTATATGCATTTCTTGTGTGTGGTTTTTTTTTTTTTTTGCNTTTGCTTCTTTTCCCGGCTTGGTTGTTTTATCCTATTCCATTTTTTTTGTTTTATTTTATTATTTTTCCTTAGATGCCTGTTAGTTTTCTAACAAGAGAAGAAAGAGTGTGGATCTGGATGGGAGGAGAAGTGGAGAGGAACTGGGAGGAGTTTGGGAGAGGGGAAAGTTAAATCAGAATGTATATGAAAAAAATCTATTTTAAATTAAAAAAAAGAATCATTTATCTTGGGAGTGGTGACACAAACTGGGTCTTCCCAGCAACAGGAAGGTGCCACATTTCTGTTACTGTTGCTAAAAGTGCCATATTTGTATTAGAAAAGTCATTTCTGAATCACAAACGAAGGAAGCTGTTATCAAATGCTAACAGTGATGTTCCTGCTACGTTCAAGAGGGAGAACCTGCTCCCATTGATGGGCAACTAGATGGAGGCTCATGGAAAAGTGCAAGGACTACTGTTGTGTTATAGTCGCTTAGTCAAAGACTTTAACTCACTAGTCCACATGTTCATGGGTTGATAATCATCCACATGTTCATGGGTCGATAATCATCCACATGTTCTTGGGTTAATAATCATTGTCTACATGTTAATGGGTTAATAATCATCCACATGTTCATGGGTTAATAATCATTGTTTACATGTTAATGGGTTAATAATCATCCACATGTTCATGGGTTGATAATCGTCCACATGTTCATGGGTTAATAATCATCGTCTACATGCTCATGGGTTAATAATCATCATCCACATGTTCATGGGTTAATAATCATCGTCTACGTGTTCATGGGTTAATTAATTGTGCAAGTGCTCGAGCTTCTGAGAGGACCTAGGTCTCTGAAGTCACCAATCCCTTTCTGGTACACCCCTAAGCTGTATCACCAGCCTTATTTTTACTTTTTATTTGAGACAAAATCTAATTAGTTGCCCAGGATACCCTTGAACTTGTGATCTTCCTGCTTTAGCCTCCCAAACTAGCTGTGATTACAGGCCAGAACAACCAGGCCTAGTAAAATTTTTCAAGTGAAAATATTGTCATGAGTTTACTTTGTTGAGGGAATTAAACATGGATGGGATTCATGACTGAGTAGGCAGGGAAAGGTCAGGACCTTTCCCAGTGAGTCTATTCAAGTTGAAGAGCTAAGTTCAGTCCCCAGGGATGACACAGTCACGTCCCTCCTTCCGGCTATTCTTGCTGCGGAGGGAAGTCCCAGAGAACCTCCTGTTCTGCAGCAGATCTTCAGGGTAGGAGTGGTCAGAATGTTTAAAGGTGACGTCTTGGAAGCAGCCACCATCCATGTTCCTGTCTGGATTCTCACTCATTAGGTCCTTTGAACTGGTGTTGAAGTCTAGGCTTTTCCATAGAGAATTAATTATATGCATGTTTAATTTGTAAGGTGCCTAGACATTCCAGTTTTATTCTTTTTTCCTTTTAATGCTCCAACAACATTTCCTGGCAAAAATACTGATTGAGACAATTAGAAATAGCCCAGGCACTTTCCTTTTGGACTAAGACAGCAATGCTCATGCTTAAAGAGTCATTTATCTTTGTTTGTTTGTTTTTGTTTTTTGAGACAGGGTCTCCCTATGTAGCTCAGGCTGTCCTGGAACTCACAGAGATCCACCTGCTTCTGTCTGTTGAGTGCTGGGATTAAAGGCGTCCACCACTATGCCTGGTAGAATCATTTATCTTAAAGGCCTTTCTACCTTTAAAAAGGTACAGCACATACTCAACAAACACGTATTACATAAAATGAGTTAGGCTTATATAGTTCACCTCAAAACATTTATTAAGTAGATTGCACAAGAGGGAAGAATGGACATAAACATTGCCTGGGCTCTGGCTAACTCAGCCCCATGTGTGAGGTGTCAGCCAAGCAATTAAGCCCTAGTGCATTCCCTCACCGTGAGCATGACTTTCAGGTGAGTCTCTGTGTCATGGAAGGGTCAGGACATCTGTGTCATGTTCCTGTGTATATCAAGAGTACCATTAATGTTTGGGCTGGATGGTTACTTATTTGCAGGTTCTCATCTACTGAAGAATGTTGAGTGGCATTCTGGCCTGTATCATATATGTGTGTGTGTGTATACACATATATACATATATATACACACACACATATATACATATACATCAACACCCAGTTTTGATAAATGTCCTAGAAACTGTCATGTGTCCTCTGTGCAGAGAGGGAGTATCTCTCAGTTAAAAATCAATTTTATACTCACATGAAAGAGTAATCAGGCTGGGATTTAAGTCAATAGTCTGTGTTTGCCTAGCCTGAGTGAAGCCCTGGCTTTAATTCTCAGCACTGCAGGAGAAAAGCATAAATAAAACATGGTTACGTGATTTTAAACAGTATTAATGGAAAAAAGTAACCCATTTTGTGATGTGTGTGTGTTTGTGTATTTTTCTGTTAACATTATCCTACAAGGAGCACATACTAAAGAGACTGGCCTTTCTTCTGAGCTATTGTTTATAGGAACAATAGCTGCTATTTTGGAGCAGAGATGTCCAGTTATTAAAGTTTCCAAATATAATATTTGATTTCTTTTGAAACAGAATAATAGAAAACCAAAAGACTTAGATAGACACACTCCTCCCCTTAATGAGTTCTAATGTTTGAAAGTAACCAGAGTTGTTGAGATGGCTCATGAGTAAATGCACTTACGGCCAAGGTTGATGATCACCATTTGTTCCCTGGGACCCACACGGTGGAAGGAGAGCAGATTCCTAAAGCTGTCCTGATCTCTGAATGTGTACCATGGTATACTCATGGTATGCTCATGAGCACCAATCCCCCCATAAATGTAAAAAAATAAAATAGGATTGGCAAGATGGCTATGCAGGTTAAAACACTTGCTGCGCAAGCCTGATGACCTGAGTTCAAATCCCCAGAATTCACATAAAGGTGGAAGGTGAGAATTGACTCCATAAAGTTATCTTCTGACCTGCACACGAACACATATACGCATATATATACAAATACACATGTGCACACACACATACATACATAAGCACATGCACACATGCACACACCACACACATCCATACATGCATGCACACATGCATACATACCACACAATGAGCACACATGTACACACACATGTACACACATACACATACATGCACACATACATACATACACACACCATAGAAAGAGAAAATAAATACATCAGCAAAGTAAATTAATAAATGTACATATTAAGAAACCAATTGGTATAGGAAGAATGGGAAATATGTCTTGCTATGGTTCCAATCAGCAGTTTCCTCAAAAGCTGTTTTTAACATTTTTCACTTGAAGGAAGAAAAAAATGTTTTTAGTACAGAAAACTCAAACTTCCTGTTAGATGAACTAGAATCATAGGGTGAACCTGATGTGAAGCATAATTAATAAAATCTCAGACACAGATATTGGGGTTCAAACTGACACCAGAAAAGCAAAGCAGCCAGCCACTGGCTCTTACATAGATCTCAGTCTGAAAATGGTGACCCTGCCTCCAGGAAACCTCAGAATGAGACTGAGAGCTGTCCCCCCACCCCCCCGTTTTATCATCCTCTCTAGTTCTGGGACTAAGTGCATGCACCGCCTGGTTTCTATGGCAAGCTAGTGTGACTGCTGGGATTAGAGGTGTGTGTCACCACTGCCTGGTCTGTACGACTGGCCAGTGGGGCTGCTTTACTCTCTGATCCTCAGGCAAGCTTTATTTATTAAAATACAAATGACTGCCACTACGTTGATGTGGAGACAGAATGACGATGACTTGAGCCTAATACCAGTTTCAAGCAGATCAGAAAGGAAGCCCTTTGCTTTCACTAAGAGCTCTGCTTTCTCCCTAGGGTGCACTTGGCTGAATATTTTGGAAATTTAGCTGTTTTTAGTTTGAGTATGGTAGAGTTTGAACTCAAAAGCAAGCCAGCTGAGACTAGGCAGAGAGCTCTGTCCTCATCTTTGTCAAGGCTGACCTGTTGTGTCTGTGCCAGAGACTCATTTAGGGCCTTTTCCTTCAGCACACAGGCAGCCGCTGGCTCCCTGCATGGCATGTTGTTCTGGAGGAACAATTCCCCCTTTGTCCCCATGCTGAGGTTCCCCAGGCAGGCCCCTGAGAATGGATACAGGTTCCTAGTGACCCCAGCACCCACGTGTACTCGGTCCTTAGAAGGTGCCGCATTTCTGTACCTTTCCTTATGAGCCGCCTACTCACAGAAGTCCTGAGTTTGTTTGATGTCCCAAAGCTCTTGAGCTTCTGATCTAAGAGTGTGGATGTAATGAAGACGTTGTTAACTATTCTCCAGGCATGCCTTCCATCCAGTGAAAGAATCCCTTTGTGTGTTCTAGGCACTGACACCCCAAAGTTCAGAGGCAACAGCTAAAAAGGGCCTTTTGTATGAGGACAAAACTATTTTAGGACAACAGAGTTTAAAAAAAAAATTGTGAACTTTTAGACATTATCCCTCTGTTGCTGTTCGTTCATTCACTTACGCAGAAACAGACATTAAGCAACAACAGCATGCCAGATGATTTTTCAGCATTGTGTGGGAATGACTGAGAGGGGCTCTGAGCCCACAGCAGAGTGGCTGAGAGTTGTGCATCAGAACATGCAGCTGCTTGGCCTTCTCTGGGCATGAAGCACCCGAGCCTCCTTCCAACCCAGAGTCTGTATCCAAAAGTTCAGAGTAACAGTGTATCGAGTTCACAGGCTGGATGTGCGCACTGACCGAGGCATGCTCACATGGATTGCCAGGATCTGGTGTTTACTAATCTGAAGTCTATAGCAGAAAAGAAAGCGACTCAAGAATTTTACAAAGACTCTTCTTCAAATGGTTCTATGTATTAAATGACACTAAATGTGTTGGGAGATAAAGGGAGGTTATATTGCACAGAGGAAATATGAGCAAGTGATTTGCAAGTCCCAAATCTGTAAGGGAGTGGCTTTCCAGGGTCTCAAGTCCAAGGAACTGATGGATATGGACTCCTTCTCTTGTGTCTTTCTAGAGTGTAAACACTATTCACGTCAAGGATTATAAATAGGAAAACTGAATTTGTTAAAATGTTACAGGTATTATTTTATAGCTTAGCCTTCGTATTAGTGATCTATGAATCTATAGTTAATCTGCTGGCATGCGAAAACAGTAAATATTGGTTCATTGCTTCTGTGAGTTATGAATTAAGATCAGGATAGCCAGGTGGCTCTGTCTTTGGATTTCTCATTGAACTAAAATCAAGGTTTGCCTGCCTAGAGTCACAGTGAAGGCCTGAATGGGGTTGCAAAATCCTCTCCTAAGCTGGCTTCCACACATCGCTAGGGTTTGTCAGTTCAATTCTTGCCACATGGTCCTCTCCATTGAAACGGATTTACTGATCCTATAACATGGTAGTTAGTCTCCTCCATACTCAGTAGGGGATTAAGGACAGTTGGCATTCTAGCCTTTCATGTCCCAATCTCAGAAGTGCTATGTGGCCGAGTCTGCCATGTTTGTCTATCAGAAGAGAATCTTTCAATGTAACTCTCACACTAGAGGAGGTCGATACAGTTCTACTGTTCTTTTCAGGGAACAGCAACATAGAATGTGTGGGCCTATTTCAAACCACTTCAGCCAAGGGGTGGCAAATATTCTATATTCTATTGGCGTAAGTTAACAGTTTGATTGGATGAAGCTCCTCACGTGGTTTATTTGTTAGCATAGCAAGGAGAAGAAAGTCTGAATAGCATAGGCATCATCTGAATGTGTATGACTGTGTGTCAAGGTAGCTAGCCACTGAGAGAAAGAAGGGAAGGGAAGACCTGCTGGCAGTAGTGCCATCAGAACAGTGACAGTCTTGCAAGCAGAACAGGTAGGGGGCAGTTCTGAGTGAGGAAACAGAGAGAGAGGACATGGAAATGGGAAGCACGAGATGCCGGTAGCATCAATGTCTCCTTTCTTTATGCTATGATAAAAATATTCTGACAAAAGCAACTTAAGGGTGGGAGGGCTTAAGTTGGCTCACAGTTCAAAGTATAGTCCTTCACAGCAGGAAGTCCAGGCACTAGTTATATCCATCAAGAGGCAGAGAGCGGCTACCATCCAGTCCCAGATCTAGTGTTTTGAGTTGGCCCATCCCAACATCTACTCCATTCATGAGCTGCTGGAGTGTGTGGAGGAGCCCAGCCTGCAGAAATGTCATTACTAAATAGGCTTGGTTCTCTGCCGCTGCCGCTGAAGTTGGGTTGCTTGCCCTGCTTGGGGACAGAGAGTGTGGTGCTGCCTGCAAGCTACAAGACCAAAGGTGGAGCCCAGTGATGCCTGGGGCAGCAGACATAGCCTCTGGATGCCCTGCTTAACTGCAGGATCACCTTGACCCTGGGCAACAGCAGGATATCTGAGAGGAGTGTGGGCAATGGCCCAGTATTTATGATGTGTCAGAAACTAGAAACTTTGATCCAGACTAATGATTCATTCTTTGAAATGAATATTTGCATATAAAGCTGTTGGACAAAAAATATACTGTGTGTCACATTGCCATTGCCAATGCCGTTATGATGAATGAATACGATAGAGAGGTGGGAAAGATGGAGGACCAGAGGGGTGAGATGTGATGGTGGTGGCGGATCTGAGAAAAGGCTGATGTAGATGGGGGGAGGGCGTGTCATTGCTGAGTAGGTTGATAAGGTGGTGTGCAGCTTGGAGCTTGCACTGATGTCACCCCTGAATACGCTGCTGCCCAGTCACACAATTGCTCTGGTTCTGAGAAATGACCAGAGATGAAGACCAGGTTTATTTTCTGGACTGGACCTCCTCAAAAGACTTCTATGGTCCACTGTCCTAGGTTGTATTGAAGTCAGAGGTTCATGTGGATGTCCATGGTCTGGATTGCCACTGGAAACATTGCGGATGTCTGATGACCACGATATCACTGAAGGCCAGGTCTATAGTCTGTGCTACTGCAGGAGGCCATTTTAGGGTCTGGGTCATGCCATACTGTGGGCCATGTTAATGTGAATGACCTGTGCTGCTACAGGAGACCATACTGGGGTCTGTGGTACTGCTGCAGTCAGGGCAGTATTGATATATGTGACCAGTGTTGCCACTGAGAGCCTTGCAGATGTCTGTGGCCCATTCTGTCTAAATCCTTGTTGATGTTCATGGTCTGTAATGCTATGAGAGACTATGCTATGTTAAGGCTGGTGGCATGTGTGATGTCTATGTCCACCAGAGACCATCTGGACGTCCATGATCCATGTTCCAACTGGCTGGAAGGAAGCTACTTTTGCATTGTATCTATGACTGAAGACTCACAGTTGAGAAAGAGGGACATAGAAGGCTTCTGTGACAACCCCTTCCGCCACCTGCCCCCGAAAAGTAACAATCTAGACAGAAACCCATCAAAGAAAACTCTTAAAATGTGTGATGAGGATGTTGAAGGGTAGCTCTCCACAACTGATGGCTTCTCTTGGGGCTGTGGGTAGGGAAGGACTCAGTTATCTTTCAGGGTCTGGCTACAGGAATTTGACCATGCCCCAGGGAGTATATGGGCAACCCCAGTTGGAGTTGCTCTTTTAAACATTTTTTTTGATGTGAGAAGTCTCAGAGTTGTGGGGAGGAGGACCTAGGAGGACTGGGAAGTTAGTGTGATTAGGGTGCATGGTGTGAAATTCCCAAATAATCAAAAGTATCATGTTGGAATTTTTTATTAAAAACTATTTTCTCATTTTACATACCAATCCCAGTTCCCACTCCCTCATTGCTTTGAGGAAAGATCAAGGCCCTCCCTACTGCATCTAGACTGAGGAAGGTATCCCCTAGAGAGAACAGGTTCCAAAAAGCTAGTAGAAGTAGTAGGGTTAAATCCTGGTCTCACGTGCCAGTGGTCCCACAGTCTGCCTCAACCATACAACTGTCACCCACATCCAGAGGGCCTAGTTTGGTCCTATGCTGGTACCCTTGCTGTCAGGCCAGAGTTGGTGGGCTCCCATTAGGGGAGGAGGAAGCAAGAAGGGGAGGGGGAGGAGAACTTGAGGGAACGAATAGTTGAGATTGGGGGACAGAGACAGAGCAAGAAAAGAGATAAATTGATTGAGGGAGCCATTATGGGGCTAGCAAGAAACCCGAAATTACAGAAATTCCCAGGAATCCAGCTAAGATCCTAAGCAATAGTGGAGAAGGTGCCTGAATTGGCCTTGCCTGTAGTCAGATTGATGACTATCTTAAATGTCATTATAGAACCTTCATGCAGCAACTGATGGAAGCAGAGGCAGAGACCCGCATCAGAGCACTGGGCTGAGTTCCCAAAGTCCAGTTGAAGAGTGGGAGGAGTGAGAATATGAGCAAAGGGGTCAAGACCATGATGGGGATACTTACTGAAGCAGCTTACCTGAGAATTGAAAAAAATAAAAAAAGAAAGGGGAAAAAAGCAGAGAGTGATGAAGGCACGTTCTGTTTTAGGAAGTTTATTTCCTTTTTTATTCAATCTAAGATCTCAGTCCAGGGCATGGTGCCACCTACAGTGGGAAATGTCTTTTCATTTCAATAAACCAAACTGAGATAATCTTCCATGGACATGCCCAGAAGCCTATTTCCAGGATGATTCTAGATCTGATCAAATTGAGAATTGAGATTAACCAATACATTGGTAAAATACAGTGTTTGAGGACATGCTGGGCCTCTCAGGAATTGTGTATAAAAGCAGTTGTTTTTAAATTTTTTTTTAATTAAGATTATTCTCTAAGGAATGTTTTACAATGGTGACATTGTCAGTTTTAATTAGTAACTATCTTACTGCATTGGCTCTTCACAATCTCTAGTGAGATTGGATATTGATGACAGCATGACAATTTATAATATAGTGCTGAACTGATTATACAAATGTTACTGATATTTGGAGGAATGATTAAAAGAAAAAATGAACTTATATTATTTGTCTTTCAATTTCTTTTTTGAAATAAAATTAATGTTACTAAGTTAATTTTCAACCACTTAAAATAGAGGAAATTATTTACTCTCTGGGCCTCTTCCTCCTTACTAATAAAAACAACAGTTAATATTTGAGGGGTCCCTGAAGTGGCACCAGGATTTATCCCTACTGCTTGTACTGGTTGTTTGTGAACCTATTCTCTTTAGATGGACACCTTGCTCAGCCTAGATATAGTAGGGAGGGCCTTGGACCTTCCCCAAAACAATGTGCCTTATCCTCTCTGAGGACTGAATGGGGGTGGGGCAGGAGGGTATGTGGAGGGAATAGGAGGAGGGGAGGGAGTGGGAACTTGGATTGGTATGTATAATGAAAAAAGATAGTTTGTTTTATTTTTTTAAATAATTAATTAATTAAAAATATTTACAATGAGTGAGCTTGAAGAAGTAAGAAGACACAAAGACTTTCTAGGATGGAGGTTCATAAACTTCAAGTAACAAATAAATAGCTGCTACTTCTCTGACCAGAATGATGTAGGAGATAGCCCCTTTGGCTTCTTTCCTTTCCTCAAGGTGTTATCTAGAAAACAGCATGACTCCCCACAAGGAATTATGGGCATACAGTTCACTGGTTTATAGTCACATGTTAAATCAGGTAGATTTAGGGCAGAGTCTTGGGAGTCATGAGAGATAAAGAGAGAACAAGATGAACATACTATGTCAAAAGAAGGTACAGCCATGTGGCAGAGGGTAGATAAGAAATACGGGATAATTTAAAATATTAAAGTTAGCTAGTAACCATCATGGGCTATTGGCTGAGTATTTATAATTAATAATAAGTCTCTGAATGGTTATTTGGGAGCCACTTCCAGGACACAGAGAAACTCCACTTACAGCTTTAGGCTGTTTCCTTTGACTTCTACTTCCTTACATTCTAGGACAGTGTCTCTTCCTAGGCAGCTAGCTATTGGTCACCCCTATAGGTCACCTATGACTCTATGCAAATATAAGGATTTTGGGGCTCTCATGTGCACTTTGGAGCAGATTTCTAGGGTGAGCATGTGTCTTCCAGCTGGTTCTTACATACTAAAGATTCTTACATCTAAGTTTGAAAAGAGAAGGAAAAGAAGGGAAATAAATATATACTGTGTGTATCCCAGCACTTGGGAGGCAGAGGCAGGCAGACCTCTGTGAATTCTAGGCTAGCCTGGTCTACAAGAGCTAGTTCCAGGACAGGCTCCAAAGCTACAGTGAAACCCTGTCTCAAAAAAAAAGAAGCCAGCAACCTAGGATGGAGCAGGCCTAAGACAGCAAACTTCACAGGAACAGGAGTGGATCTAGACCAGGGACATTTATGGTAACAGGACTGAGCCAGCAACCTAGACTGAAGCAGGCCTGAGACAGCAAACTCCACAGGAGCAGGATTGAGCCAGCCACCTGAACCAGAGCAAGCCTGAGATGGTGAGCTCCATGAGAGCAGGAGTGGATCCAGACCAGGGACATTTGTAGAAACAGGACTGAGCCAGTGACCTAGGCCAGAACAGGCCTGAGACAACAAATTATACAGGAGCAGAGTAAACCTGAGGAGCACTGAGTAACCTCCAGGAACACGGCGTGACCAATGGGGTGATTGGAACCATGGAATTGACTGCACCATGAGAAGCAACCGTCTTGGATCCACTGGAACCTGTAGGATTGATCACCAGAGTCACAGACAGCCCCAACCATACCAATCAGAGGAAAAGATGGGTAGACAAGGTAAGAACACACACAACACGACAACAGTAAAAACTAGTGACTCTACAACAGCAGGACTTTAACAACCAAATATAGATGAAGCAGAAGAAAATTACCTAAAAAATAACTTCAGGAGAATATTTGAGGCCCTTAGAGAGAAAATGAAAACTTTCCTCAAAGAAATGGAGGAAAAGGCAAACAAAAAATTGGAAGACATTAACAATCCCTTAAAGAAAACCAAGAAAAAGCAATCAAACATATCTTTCTTTGATAAGTTCTGAACTTTTGACTTTTAGAGACAATAAAGAAAACAAACGGAGGGAATTATAGAAACAGAAATCATGAGAAAATGATCAGGAACCACAAATGCAAGCATAAACAGCAGACTACAAGAGATGGAAGAGAGAATCTCAAGCACTGAAGATACAATAGAGGAAATAAACTAATCAGTCCAAGAAAACATTAAATCTAACAAAAGCTTAACATAAAATATTCAGGAAATATGGGACACCATGTAAAGACCAAATTTAAGTATAATAGGTATAGAAGAAGGAGAAGTTCAACTCAAAAGCACAGAAAATATATATAACAAAATCATAGAAGAAAACTTCACAAAATAAAGATATGCCTATGAAGATACAATAAGCTTACAGAACACCAAATAGAGTGGATTAAAAAACAGTCCCCTTGCCACATAATAGTCAAAACACTAAACATACAGAATAAAGGAAGACTATTAAGAGTTGAAAAGGAAAAATGCTAAGTAGCATATAAAGGCAGACCTATCAGAATTATACCTGACTTCTCAATGGAGACAATGAAAGCCAGAAGGTACTGGTCAAACATTATGCAGACATTAAGAGATCACGGATGCCAGCCCAGACTACTATACCCAGCAAAACTTTCAATCACCATAGAAGGA
>LOEQ01003662.1:55215-75120 GCA_001685075.1 Bramus lutescens | reverse complement strand
TCTCTCTCTCTCTCTCTCTCTCTCATCTTCTCCCCTTCTCCCCTTTCCCTTCCATAACCCACTAAATAAATATCTGATGTCACTTGGCATGGTGTGCCTATCCATCTCAGTATCTCATGCACCATGTGGCTCTGTGCCTAGGACTCACTGCTTGAGGGCCACTTGGGGGATCTCTGCCTGGGACCCGGCTGTCTTTGTTGCCCACCATGGTCTTGGGACCCATTGCCTGCTGCCTGCCACCCCTTGGGGGAACTGCAGCATTTTATTACTTAAACCATTACAACCAGAACCCCCAATCAGCAGGAAGTAGCCTGGAAAACTATGCCTACATTCCCAAAAAAATGGATTATGGATGTTTGCCTTAGTTTAAAACGTTGGTTACAAGTTGTTATGGATAATGGTCAGTAGAAAAGCCAAACAAAGGAGATTTGATTCAGAGTTCTTGTTTAAAAAAAGTGGGAGGGAGGAAGTGCTGTGGGACAAAGGTCTGTACCCTGTCACTTGTATTTTTAAATAAATGCTGATTGGCAACAGCCAGGAAGGAAGTTTAGGTGGGGTGACCAGGCAGGGAGTAAAGGCAGGCAAGGAGAATTCTGGGTACAGGAAAGATTCAGTCTGCATCCATCATCCAGATGCAGAGGAAACACGATGTGGCTGCTTCAGAAAACAAGGTATCAAGTCACGTGGCTAACACAGTTAAGAGTTATGAGCCAATATAAGTTATAAGAGTTAATAAGAAGCCTGAGCTATTAGGCCAACCAGTTTATAATTAATGTAGACGTCTGTGTATTTATTTGGAACTAAAACCTCAGTCAACAATGGATAAGAAATATGTGGTAATTTACACAATAGAGTACTACACAGCAGGAAAAAATAACGACATCTTGAAATTTGCAGGCAAATGGATGGAGCTAGGAAATATCATATTGAGTAAGGTAATCCAGATCCAGAAAGACAAATATCATATGTACTCACTCATAAGTGGTTTTTAAACATAGAACAAAGAAAACCAGCCTACAAATCACAATCCTAGAGAACGTAGACAACAATGAAAACCCTAAGAGAGACATACATGGGTCTAATCTACATGGGAAGTAGAAAAAAAGGCAAGATATCCTGAGTAAATTGGGAGTACAGGGACCATGGGAGAGGGTTGAAGGGGAGGGGAGAGGAAGGGAGGAGAGCAAAGAAAAATGCATAGCTCAATAAAATCAATTAAAAAATAAAAATATATATTCTATGTCTCCTAGAGCCAGGTTCTTATATTTGTATTACTTAGTTTGGTTTCCATAGAGCCATTAAGGGTTTTCCATGATGAGTCTCAGACATTAATATGACAATGAGACAAGTTATCAAAAGCCTCACAATGAATTACAGCTGAGCCTGGATTTTACAACAATGCATCTGAGCCCAGGGTCAGTTTTCCCTGCATCAAGCTCCTGCCCAGTGTCTGTCTATTTGCATACATTTAAGATTCCGCATTTCAGCTGGTAATTTGTCCTTTTGGCCTCAAGTGACCTCTTATTATGGCAGAACCCATTTGGCCCAAGAGTAGTTGCTCAGAAAGTTCCTGGGAATTGTGTTTTTAGAGCTCAGAACAGTGCTTATGCCCTCTCTTCCATGGTGTGAATTGGATCACACACACACACACACACACACACACACACACACACACGTGCGCGTGTGTGTATGCATGATACATTACACCTGTGCCTCACCTGGCACTCTGTACAGACACATGCTACCATGGAAACCTGCACACATACTGAATACATAGCTGGCTCTCTTCTTTCCTTGGTAGATATTTTCAAATCTGTGTTTCTTTGCAACTTTGTTTTTAGCTTCCTGTTTCCTTGACTACAGATTGAGAGGGATGAAAAGTCTCTGGGTACCTTTGAGGAGACTTGTCTCAATGGGCTTAGTGGCTGGATGTCTGTATTCCTAGCCCCGAGTCAGTCCCTGGAGCTCATTCGGTCATTCATCTTTTGCATTAGAACCTCAGGATATGTTTGCCTAAACTAGCACTTGACCCAAGCCCTAGCTCTCCGCTCTCAGGCACTGTTTCTCTGTCCCTCTCTGCAGCCTTTGTTCAGCTCTGTGACATCTCCAGCCTCTGTACCTGTGTTCATACTGGTTCCTCCAGGATTCTAATTATTCGCCAGCTCCCTAAGGGACTTTCCCACGTACAGTGCAGAGGTTCTTCCCTCACCACAGCTACTCCACTTGTGAGGTTTAATTTAACTAACTACCTGTTTTCTCAAAGCTGCCTAACACCCTGCAAGGGGAACATAATTCTGATGGGAAAATGGAGTCTGAGGAACACTAAGTAAGTTGCCAAAAGGTGTATATAAAACCAGTGCTGTCAGCTATTAGCTATGCATCCTTTAGAGGCATTGCCCACCCTGACTTGATGGCTCTATGACACCAACTTAGCCTTTTGGCTCTCACAACTTACAAAGCATACCCCATCTCCACCCTTCTTCCTCCCAGCATCCTCTGGCTGTCCCGCCCATACTGCCTGCCTAGCTGCTGGCAAGTCAGCTCTTTTATTAAACCAATCGGAAGGCACCTTGGAAAAACTATCTCTTCACAGTGCACAAAAAGATTATTCCATAACCTAAAGTGAATAACAGGTATCCTCCTTGGCTCTTAATGTCTTCTGTGGATGAGGAGCTATGTTTGGGAGCAGCCAGGCTGTTTTCCAGAGATGTCAGTCACCATACCCAAGCTGAGAGAACACATCACCAGCAAAAGCCTTTTATTTACGTTGCATGGATGCAATTTGAGGAATTCAAGGCCCTAGAAGCTGCCTCTGTCTTGAGTTTATTTACTTCATTGTAGTTTTACTGGTCCATTTTTTTCATTCATGGAGTACTTTTGATAAGGCAAAAATTCATGGTTTCTGTCCTCAACACCAGCCATCTAGGCAATTCCTCAGTTGTGGTTTCCTTTTTGCAAACGTGTTAGGATGACAATGAAACCAAGTGGGACCCTTCAGTGCTTGTCAAATGATGCCAAAACACAGCACCAAAAGCTGTAAGTGTTCCTTCCTTGTTTGTTCCCAAGATTTCACCTTCACATCACAGCATGGTCCAGTTTTTAAAGAGTCCCACAGTCTTTCTAAAGTCCCAATGCTTTCAGAATTCAAAGTCCCTTTAAAACTCTGAAGACTTGGGGCTGGGGAGATGGCTTAGTTCTTAAGTGCATTTGTGGCTCTTGCAGAGGGCCCAGGTTTAATCGCAAATACCCACATGGTGGTTCATGACTATCTGTAACTCCAAGTCTGAGGCAATCCCACATCCTCTTCTGACATCTGTGAGCACTGCACACAAGTGGTACACTTAAATACACTCAGGGAAATGCAAAGACTCTTAACTATGGACTACTATAAGATCCAAATTAAGTTACATGGTTTTTTTTATTCCAAGAGGAAAGAATCAGAGCACAGTTAGAATTAGATCCAAAGAAACCTAAAATCCGAAAGTATAAACAGCTTGGTGTAGAACAGCTGGAACTCACTCCCAAGCCTCTGGACTCCAGAGCAACTGGGCAGTCCCATCTCTGTGCTTCTGACGTGCACACACACGGCTTGTCTCTAGACTTAAGCTGACTCCGTTCTGCAACTACTGCCATCCTTGGCAGATATACCATGCCCCTGGCATTTCCAGTTTCATAGGATTGCCACCACAGCTAAGGCTTCACCTTCACCAATGACCTCTGATCTCTCGGGGTGCCAAGCCTCAACCTCTATCCATGAAGACAAAACCACCCAGGGCACTTGGGAGAATACACACATGGTGTCTTGCAATGTAGCTCTGGAGTGTGCTGCAGTCAGGCCGTACTGGCTTCCATGAGCAACTGTTGGATTTTCCAGAATTTTCTGAGTTTGTCATAAAATGTGACTATTATTAGAAATTAAATTATATAATTTAAGATTAACTTATGCAAAGGCAAATGGCATACATATCAGTAATACATTACTACTTTTCGCTATGCTTTATTATGTCTGCTCTTGAGGTAGCAATACTTTACAATGGTATTACACATATGAGTTCCCTTTCCAAGCTGGTACTCAGCGATATATTTTGATAACTTGAAATCAGCCTTGAGATCACAACTCTATCAAAATTTTCAAGCATTACACACCACGCTGATATTCCTTAAAGGAGCTGGCTTTTAAAAGGTTTACCGGGTGGTGGTGCACACCTTTAATTCCAGCACTCAGGAGGCAGAGGCAAGTGGATCTCTGAGTTCCAGGCCAGCCTGATCTACAGAGTGAGATACAGGACAGCCAGGGCTGCACAGTGAAACCCTGTCTCAGAAAACCAACCAACCAACCAACCAATCAACCAAACAAACAAACAAACAAAACCCCAAACCCCAAACCAAAAAGAAAACCAAAACAAAATCTCAAACCTTTATCATCACCCCACAGACAGTCTGACAGTGGGCATTGTCATAAATCTCCCTTATAAAAAAATAAACATACTAAAAGGTCTAATGAGTTATCTTCTATAAGCCCGAGAGTCTGTCCTCTCATTAGAGACTTGGCTAACAGAGTGGCTGTCTGGAAAATGGAGTGTTAGATGGAGGTTGAGCAGTACAGACAGAAGGCTTACTGGGCTGCTTACCAAATCCCTGTGAGGAGACCCTTGGGTGTGCCTTAAGGTGGTCCTGGAAGCAGTGCCTTTGCCCTCAGGAAAAAACAATGTGACACAAGCCCTGGTGTGTGACTAATGCTTCTTCTAGAATATTCCAGTTTCCTGGGCCTCACTGCAAATGGCCAAGCAGTGGCAGGCTTGGCTGGGGAGATATGTAAACATACAGTCACTGTAAGGTGGCAGAGGGCAAGTCTGCCTGCCTTTCTTTCTCTCTGTGTTATTCTGGGCACTGCCAACCCTTTCCCCTGGTGAGCATATATTGTTTTATTTTGGGAAATCACCACCACAGGCCAAATTTATCCATGAGAATAGTTGTCTGGAAATGAGAAATGAGTCAGACACAGTCACTGAGAGAGTCAGAAGTGAAAGTCAGGCAAGCAAAGAGATCAAAAGGTGAACTTGTGATTTCAAGATAAATAGAAGATTTCAATTCTTTCCCCCTTCGAGACAAAGTCTCGCTGGGCTGCTAGACTAGCCTCGAACTTGTGAGCTGCTGGGCTCAGCCCTTCTCAGTAGTTGGATTACAGGCAAGCCACACTGTAGCATGCCTCCTAAATATAAAACTATGGGTTGATGATGGTAATATAGCTGGAATTTCTTTGAGTTTAATTTTTCTTATTCAATTGTTTCATTTATTTACATTTCAATTAAAATCTAATTACATCAGTTTCCCCTTCTCCTTCCTTCCTCCAGCTCCTCCCGTGACCCTTCCAAAGTCTCTCATGTCCCCCACTCTCAAAGTGATAGCCTTTTTTGGTTTATTATTGTTACACACACACACACACACATGCACACGTGCATGCATGCACGTAAATATATTCTGCTGATTTCACGTTTGCTGTGTGTGTATGGTTTGGGGTCTGATTGCTTTGTACTGGATAACCAGCCAGGAGCTCATCCTTGGGAGAGGCTAATTTACCCTCTCAGCAGTCATTAGTTCTCTGTAGTTTTTCTTCTTTCGTGTTATCATGTCTCTTGATATTGTCATTGTTCGGGTTTTGTTTATGAAGTCGTTTCAGACACAAGAGAGGTATCACACAACGGACGTCCTGGTTTTCTTAAGGTATTAAATGAATCAAAGTCACTGAAAAAAATTAAAATCGAAGCAAAGATCTAGCCTTGTTTTGAATATACAGTATTCGGATTGTACCACAATGCATTTTGAGTTCCCTGCTGCAGAACGTTGATGTTTTCTTCAATTAGTTGCAGTTTATGTAACATAGCAAGCGGATGTCCTTAAAAGATCTCACTGATTGCTTGTAGTTATTTCTATAAGTAGAAGTCAAGCGAATGGCAGAGTGAATTTACAAGTCTGACAATTTTCATAGCATTGCCCTTCTGGAAGTTTGCTCCTAGATTATAGCAAATCACTCCCCCTTATCCTTACCAGTGCTATGTATGAAAATCCAATAAGGTTGAGTCAGGTTTGCCGTGTAGCCCTGGCTGGCCTCAGACTCACTGTGGAACCCAGGCTGGCCTTGAGTTTGTGACCATTCTGATTTGGATGCCTGAGTGCTGGGATTGTAGACCTGTGCCCCTACACCTGATAGAGATGACAGAAAACATAAATACTCGTCTTTCTGAAACCGGTTTATTTGCATGTTATGATTATCTCCATATTTCTTGACATCTTAGTCAAAAGTCAAGTGCTTATAATTTCATGAGTCCTCAGTCCTGTTCTGTTGATCTACATGTCTGTTTTTGTACCAATACTAGCTTTTTTGCTACTGTGGCTCTGTAGTATATAAATTGAAATCAGGTATATCCAACAGTTCTTTCTTCTCAGGTTTGCTTTAGCTATCTGTGATCTTCTGTGCTTCCATATGAATTTAAAGACTATTTTTCCTGTTTCTGAAGAATGGTTCTGGAATTTTGACAGGGACTGTACCAAACCCATAGGTTTCTCTTAGAAGCATGGTTATTTCATAATATGAATTCTAATTTCATAAGCAGGCAAGCTCTTTGTGCAGTGCGTGTGTAGTGGTCAGAGGACAACCTGCAGGAGCTGGCCCTTCTTCCTACTGTGTCCACATGCAGGTCCTCAGACTCAGAGTTGGGCTGTCCCCCTTGGATGCTAAGCCACTCGGTCATCTCACTAGCTTTCCTGTAATTCCTTTCTTCCTTATTTTAAAGTCTCCATTGCAGAGATATTCCAGCTGCTTAGTCATATTTATGTTAAGCTTCTCCCTGATTGCTCTCTACCTTACTTTTTGAGATAGGGTTTCTTGCTGATCTGGAGCTCTGTCTGGCTAAGCTGGCTGGTCAGTGAGCTCCAGGGATCCACCAGTCTCTGCCCCAGCCATCTCTCGCCCTTACAGTACTGGGGCGACAGATACATGGCAATGGGACAGGCTTTGCTGCAACCATGAATGAATTGTTTCCCTGCTTTATTTCTATTAGTTTGTTGGTAGTATATCAGAGGGCTGAGGATTTTTATATGTAAATTTTGTATCCCAATTTTTTTTCTGAAAGAGTTTATCAGTTCTAAGACTTTTCTGGTGGAGTTTTTAGGATCTCTTATGCATAGAAGAATCACATTTGCAAAAATTATGTACTTTAGATTCTTCCCTTCATACTTACATCTTTTGATTTCTTTCTCTTGCCTTGCTGCTCTAGCTAAGACTTCAAGTATTCCACTGGATAAGAAGACCCTTGTTTTGTTACTGGTTTTAATGAAAATATTTTGAATTTTTTGATATTTCCTATAATATAGGCTATAGGGCAGTCATATGGAGTTTATTATGTTGAAATATGTTCCTTTTATTCCTTGTCTTTTTCAGGGCTTTTATCAGGAAAGGATATTGGATTTTGTCAAAACCATTTTCTGTGTCATTTGAGAGGAAAATGTGATTTCAGTTGTTGAGTCCATTATGTGATATATTACATTTATCTGCAGATACTGAACCATCCCTGCATCTCTGGAATGAGGTCAACTGGATCATGGTGAATGACCTTTGTGATATGCCCTTGAATCCGTTTTTACAAGTGTTTAATTAAAAATTTTTGCAACCATGTTCATTAGGGAGTCTGGTCAGTAATTTTCTTTTTTCTATGTTTGTGTTTAAATATTATTGCTCTTTCATACTGGATTTTCAGTTTGATGGTGTTGCTTTTGTAGAGAGCAGGCCATTCTTAGAGGAGAGCCTCATGTCCCTATCACCAATCTAGGGGAGGAAAATCATACCTTAACTCTACAACAGTATCAGGCCCCCAGACTTTAGCTCAACAGACTTCATGATGGAAGTCAGTCTATAGATAGCACACCTGCCAAAATGAAAAGAAAGACCTAATCCATCAAAGTTCATAGTTCTGGGAAAGTCTCTAACTGTACTCACCTCACGTTTCAGCTTCTGCTGTTCTGCTTCTGGCTAACTGTTCTTGTTAGCTGAAGTATGTCAATATAGCATATGGCTTTTGTGCTTAAACGCTCACCCTGAGAAAGGCTGGGACTGCATGGGGATCCTGAACACCCAGTGTAGTCACTGGCTGGCTAATGAGTTCTTTCTATTGACTAAAACCCACGTTCAAGGAGTGTTCTCTAGTGCATACCCTACAACACTACATCTTAAACACTACAAATTCTTTGCTGAAAGAATATGGGTGATCTTTAAAATAGAGATATAACCAATTACCTAAGCTCATATGCAGAAGTCCCAATGTAGAAGCACAAGAAACATGGAAAAATCAAGGCATTATGACTCCTTCAAAAATTACTAATCCACAGTTGTAACACAAGGGACTGCTAGTTGGTATTTCTGTCCTGCCCAGTTCCCACAGTCTTTAGGTCCCAAAGAAAATCACACAGAGAGTCTATATTAATGATAAATTGATTGGCCCATTAGCTCAGGCTTCTTATTAGCTCTTATATAACTTGCATTAACCCATTACTCTAGTATATGTTAGCCACGTGGCTCAGTACCTTTTTCAGCGGGCAGGTCACATCCTGCTTCTTCAATGTCTGGACAGGACTGGGGAAGAATGGGCTTCCTCCTTCCCTGAATTCTCCTGTTCTCTTTGCCCTACCTCTACTTCCTATCTGGTTGTCCCGCCTATACTTCCTGCCTGGCTACTGGCCAATCAGCATTTATTTAAAATATAATTGACAGAATATAGACAATTCTCCCATATCACCCAGTAATGATCCCAGTGCTAGTTAAAGTTTCTATTGCTGTTATAAAACACTATGATCAAAAGCAACACAAGAAGGAAGGGTTTGTTTTGCTTACACTTCCACACCACTGCTCATCATCAAAGGAAGTCAGATCAGGAATTCAAGCAGGGCAGGAACCTGGGAGCAGGAGCTGATGCAGAGGCCTTGGAGGTGTGTGGCTTATTCGTTTGCTTCTCAAGGCTTACTCAACTCAGGGGTGGCATCACCCACAATGGGCTGCACCCACATCATTAAGAAGGTGCTTACAGGCTTGCCTACAGCCCAATCTTGTGAAGGTAGTTTCTCAATTGAGGTTCCCTCCCTCAGATAACTATAGCTTGCATCAAGTTAATATACAACTAGCCAGCACAAACCCCAAAGACAGTAAATTAGATGAAATGCCAGGCAAAGAATTCAAAAGAATGGTCAAATAAAGTTCAAATAAATTAGGACACAATCTACTTCCCAGTGTATTCTAAGAGATGATAAAAGGCTATTGAAATAAGGAAGTCAATTCAGAATATGAAAGTAGGGTTCAATAAGGAGAACTCCTAAAAAAGAACCCTGAAATATTAGAATTTAATATTCAATAACCTGAATAAAGAGCTCTATAGAAAGCCTCACTCATGGAGTAAATCAAGGGGAGGAGGACAGACTACCAAGGCTTGAAGGCAAGGTGGAGGAACTGGGCAATGCCAAATATAAACCAGTAAAAATGGAAAAACAGGAAAAACTGACAAATTTACGAATCACCAGTACAGAAGAATAATTTTATGCTAAAAGGTATAGAGAACATTCCCAAGTAAATCACAGTGCAGGAGCTGCAGAGATGCTCAGCAGTTAAGAGAGTGCTTGCTCTTCTTCCAGAGGACCCAGTTTCATTTTCCAGCCCCTGCATGTTGACAAAAAGTCACCCGTAACTCCAGCAGGTCCAGTGCCAGTCTGGCTTCCATGTGTACAAGGCGCACATATGACACACAAACATACATGCGAAACGCCCGTGCACATAAAATATAAAATTTACAAATTTATAGCAAGAGTAGATGAAAGGAAGGATGATGGAGACAAAGGGATAGATGAGGCAATTTGGACTTAGGGAGACTGAAATTATAGACATAAAAAAGATGCAATCAAATGCCCTAAATAGTCCTAGCTCTGAGGGGCTGAGGCAAAGCTGACTGGCAGACTGGTGCCGGGTATTAAATAAAGACAAAGACATGTGAAGGACAGAGAGCTGGGAAGGGGATGTCTAGAGTTAGAAGGCAGTCTCACTGGCTCGCTTCAGTCCTGGCTCCCAGGTGCCTGCCATCCTCCCCAAAAGTCCTTTGTGACTGGTCACAGACGCTTGCCGCATTTCCGGGCAGTCTTCTATGGGTCAGGTCACAGATGCTGTGGGCGGCCCTTCAGGCATGTAGTTTTGAATGCTAGCCCCAATACTGGCTGCTCATTCCCAGTGTTGGGCCTTGAACTTGTATCTATATTTCCTTGAAGACGCTGGCTCCAGCTAGGTGTCTGTCTCACTGGATATGGCGTGGTTCTAATCCAAAGCTTATGCTTCTGCTCCTTCTCCTGTGCCAGTACTCAGGATGAACCCAGGATGTGCACATGGTAGGTGCACACAGATTGCGTGTGTGCCATTGGTTGCCTGCACTTGCAGACATTTGGTATCTATCATCTAATCCCTTCTGAGGTAACTGAAAAACTTTCTGAGAATCACTGGCTATGCAGCTTGGACCTAGTACAATCAAATGTTGAAAAACACAGTTTAGACAGCAACGCGTCCATAGAGCAGATCCTGACTGTATAAACACTGCTTTCTACTTCACAAAACAAGAATAATATAGCATCTCTGCTGAAGTCATGATTGATAATAAGGACTAAAAGTTAAGGCGGGGCAGTGCAAAAGAAGGGGGTAAGGTCGGTGATCGATTAGGGTTGCGAAACAGACCCCGGAGCTGAACTGCGGCCCCAAATGTCAGTTGAAGCAAGTATTTAGAGAAAAAAAAATCACAAGCATTTGTGCCAAGTTAAAGTTAGAACTTTCACCAATCAGATATCAAAGATTAGGGGCTTTATTTAAGCGTGTCCATCATTGTCAACCAACATACAATGCAAACTTTCAGTCCAACCAATCAGATGCTTTTGTTCCTTCTGTTGTTAGGAACAGCCATAATATTTCTAGAGAACATGCATAATGACTATTTCCATGGTTTAAGGAGGTGGTGGGTCAGCTATTGGAAGGTTCCCAGCTCTCCTAGGGCTTGGGAACCTGAACTTTGTATCACCTTACAGGTAAAATTGAGTCTGAAGTTAAAATGGCAGCACTTAGGACAAGATGCTTTTTACCTGTTCCCAACACTGTTTGATTCGAAAGTGAGAAAACATATTTATTCTGTCTTTGCAGCTAAGATCTTATGAAAAAGTTTTTAAATTATTATTAGTATGTGGGGGGGGCTCTAACTTGCCACAACACACGTGCAGAAGTCTGCGGACAGTTTTGTGAAGTGGGCTCTGTGATTCCAGAAACTGAACTTGCCTATCAGCTGCATGGCAAGCACTTGCCCTACAGAGACATTCCTCCATGCAAATTTTAATAGGTAAATCAAAATGGTTATTTAAGTAGCACAATGACTCCTTGGTTCTGAGGACACACTGTCTTGAAGGAAAGAGAAGATGCACTAAGGGCCTTTGTTTTCTGTTTCTCTAGTGTAATATTTGCCTTCCTGGGCTCCTGGATAGCTTGTCCATCAGTGCTGTGCTAATAGTTCAGAAAATGATGCTGGAGTTATTGAGAGTCATGGAGGGTGACCCTACTGCGGAATGTTTAATGCCATGTTCTTGGGTCTTATTTCAAGTACAGTTGGCAGCTTCATCACAGCACAGACCAGTAGCTCCATATTTCTTTAGCCCTTGTTTATTGCACATCTCTATTGCCAACTACATTTTTATAAAGTTGAGATTACATTTTCATAGGCAGAAAAGGGAGTATTGTGACAATTATGCTTTGTGAATTATAAAATGCTTTGACAATTCCTTTTAAGTTGTATTGTGAGTATTAGACATTTTGGTGATTAAAATATATAAAAACTAGTACATGGGAAATGCATACCTACCCTGCAGTTAACAGGAAGGATTTGGTTTTAACATCCCCAAATCCTATCCCTCCAGTTCTGTACTGAGCAGGAGCCAAGAAAACTTGCAGGGAACTCCAGTCTGTGAGAGGTTCTGCCCAAAGATTCCCCATAAGCTGTGGCCAGGTGAAGAGGCCCCACTGGGCTCTTTTTAGAACAAAGTTCTGTTGTGGTATTGTTGCAAAGGAAGCCTGGGTGTGGGGTGATCCCCCAGCCAGGACAGAGTTCCTGCTGTTCCCAGGAACTTCCTGGAAGTCTTGAGATACAGACCTCAGAGGGACAGTGTGCATGGTTCTCTTTGGCTGCACCCAGGGCTGCCTGCCAAACTCACTGTTGTCATTGTTAGAAAATGTCGCTCCACCCAAGGCAGGATTTTCAAAGATCCCTCAGATGAATGGGGATTTCTAGCTACCCCTTTGCTTTCTGGAGTGTGTTATGACAGGAATTCGATCTCTTCCTTCTTCGTGATTCAGGGCAAATTCCTCAGTGCCCAGAGGGTGGCCTTTAATGGAGAGCAGCCAATGTGGGGCTCCTTTGTGGAACTTTGCAGGGACCGATGGGTCAGTATTTTAGGCTGTTCAGGAAGTGGGAGGTAACATGTGACTGAATATTTACTTGTCTGATTTTGAACCCCCCTGCCCGGGATAGAAAACTGAGGCAGGCTGCGATGGGGAGGGCAGACCTAGATGAAACTCCCAGAAAGCAAGAGTTTTGCTGGTCACACAGTCATGGCTGTTTTCACTCAGCGGTCCTAGCAGCTGTCCTGGGTAGGCACAGCTGGGCCTGCTATATTCTCTCGCAGTTTTCAAGGGAACGGTTGTACTTTGATGTGTCTGTCTCATGTTCTTAGCTGTGGAGAAAAGGCCATACCCACTCCTTCCATCCCGGAACAAATGTGAAAGACCCTGTGTTTCAAGCCCAGAGGCTGGGCGCCTGCAGGCACGCACCTGCAGACACGCTTTTTGACATCATCTAATACATTTCAGGCACGCCATGGTGGGCGAGGGTGGAGGCAGTTTCAGTGGCGTCTCCTGGGAGAGCAACATAAATGCCAACAACACAGTGGCTTTGCCAGGAGGCTGGCCCCATAACGTGGGTGGGCACAGGACTGGTTTCGAGCATGCGCCTATTAGTGGCGCCGTTGCCCAGCTGTGGGAAGAGCTGACCTCGTGGGGGCGGGAAAAGAAGTTTCTGAGTCTCCACTTTATCAGAGCCTAGTTGTGTGACTCTGAGAATGTCCCCTGACCTCTCAGGGTGGCACTCCTTTGTGTTACACCATGGTCATTTCGACAGCTTACATTGTACTTGTTAAGCTGGGGCAGTGGGTAAGAGGAACTCAGAACTCAGCTACCTGTGAGCCCATCACAGCAGCAAGGTTTGATCTAGGGGATTTCAGTGTCTACATTTCCCTCTGGCTCCTCCCACCTTCACCTAAGGTGAGCTTCTGAGACCTGGAGTCTTAGCATCAATTCCTTGCCATCCTCTTTCGTATTCTTAGACTCTGCGGCAGTTTGAAAACATTAGCTCGAGCCTTCTGACACTTCTATCGAATGATGGAGTCTTTGGGCCTCTCTTTGAATCTTGCAAACTTTGTGACCACAGAGTAAGTCAGAAACAATGGTTTGACTTCTCAGGCCAGGTTGGAAGAGGTCACTTTGCACTCTTTGAGTGCATGTTCCTACAGACTCCGTGGGAACTTTAGTTTCCTGAGGTTGCTGGGGTGAAAAGGCCATGTGTGGCCATCACACCCTGTAGATCTTGTTAAGTTCAGCCTTCTCATCTTGCCCACCTAGGTGCTAGGCACTCGTGGCTCCTGGAGCCCACTGTCTGGTCATCCCTCATCTTACACTGAGGATGTACATCCTTTTCACATAAGATGAAAATGGAACAGAGTGGGGTTGTTGGCCCTTGCATTTGGGGTCATTTATTTTACGGTGATGGATACCTGATATAATTATGATGTCCCAGGCTCTCCCTTCCAGCTAGGACCACCTTAGGTCACCCAAAGGATCAAATTTTCACACCCTGTCAACCAGTCACAAACCAGGCTGTGGTTCTTTCACTCCTTTTCCCACACCCACTGCCCAACTTCCTGAGTTCGGGTGGTCACCATCCAGACAGCCGTTTCCCAGGTGATATCATCTTCCTGGACCCAATCCCTTCTCCACCACTTAACTGACTTTGGTCCTTCCAGATGCACCTAAGTCCAAACAGTCTCAGTCTTACTTCGAAGTTTCTGAAGGTTCCTGGCTGTTGCTAGGATTACATGGCTCCACAGCGGTCTGCCCTCTTTCCAGCCACCCACGCTGCCCACACTTTGTTTTGTGCCCTGCCCAGAGTTAACCATTTTCTCCCAAACATGCCAGGCATGTATATGTCCTGTCGTAGTGACATTCCTCTGCACTGGATGCCCACACCTCAATACCTCCTTCATGTCTAGAACATTCTGTCACCATCTTTGGGGCTCCTCCTTCATCAGCAAGCAAGATCAATGTCCACATGCACCAGAATGGCATTTGTCTGTGTTCTGCTTGTCTGTGTTCCTCTTATAGCTTGTTTGTCTCTATTCCTTGACCAGGGCCTGCCAGGCAGCCTATCACTGCTGCTAGGGTTCTGACTGCTGCCGCCCTCAGCCAGTGATCTCCACACAAACAAAATCTCTGTTCTTAAAATTCGGTCACCAGAGCAGTGGTTCTCAGCCTTCCTAATTCAGAGACCCTTTAATACAGTTCTCAAGTTGGATATGTAAATGTGTTTAGATTCCCAGCCTTAAAATTCTTTTTGTTGCTACTTCATAACACTAATTTTGCTGCTGTTACAAATCATAATGTTTTTGGAGACAGAAGTCTGACAAAGGGGTCAAGACCCACAAGTTTAGAACCACTGCACCAAAAACTAACATTCCACGGAAATATAATCTGCTCCCCTTCAGTGAAAACAGAACTCCTTGGCATGATATCAGTAGCCTACCCCCGTATCTTCAGGCCAAGGGAAAGCTGAGTAATGATCAAATCAAGACGTTTCTCAGTAGTCAGGTAAGTTTGCACCTTGCCCGCCTCTTGTCTGCTTCTGCCCTCCAGCATGGCACCATCTCAGTATATGAAATGCACTCATGCATATACCTTCCTAATAATCTGTTTCTCTTAGATAAATTCCACTTTCCTATCCCTCTGCTTTGTCACTAAGTCTCTGCATCAAGTCTCAGGCCATTTTTTTTTCTGAGTATTAAAATAGTGAGTTCACTTTATTACCCATTGTCTAGGCAGATAGATAGCTGAGGTTAGCATAGTTGGTGTTTTGGTTTGAGGTTTGTGTGTATTTGTAGGTGGAGTCTTTTTGTCAGACCACAATCAGCTCTGTTCTACTAGTTACTTCCTAAATAACCACTTGGATAGTTATTAATTACAAATGCTTGGCCAATAGCCCAGGCTTATTACTAACAAGTTCTTACAACTTAAACTCATTTTTATTCATCTGTGTGCTGTCCTGAGGCTCATAGCTTTTACCTCTCCTGCATGTCCCACTGAAGACAATGACCCTCTTTCAGGAGCCCCCAACAACAGCCAACAATAAAGTTCCTTAGGGAGGGTGTAAGCGTCTGATCTGTCAATGACTGAATGTTGACAGGAACAGTCTGCCACTGGCCCAGTGCAAGCAACCACAGCTGCTATAGATTCATCACTGCAACAGCCATGTTAGTCCTGGAAAGTAGCCTCATCCCTACCCATAGCCTTCCTCCCCATCATAGCTCTTCCCCCTGTCCATCATAGCTGTTCTTCCCCATCAGCCAGCTCTTGTATTATTTCTACTTGCTTCTTTTATCAAGTTTCTTTACCCTTGGGGGGTGGACGATATAGACGTCCCATTTAGGACTAAGCACTAAATGGTGACCTGTGCTCAGCACCTTGAGTAGCCATGAGTATCTGCATTCACATTAACTTACTGCAAAAAAACAAAACCCAAACTTCTTTGATCAAAGTTAAGAGTAGCATTTGTTTATGGGTGTAAACATAAATATTTAGAAAGAAGTTTGACAACATGTCCATTTAGCAATCTAGCAATAGTAGATTATCCTCCAGGGCCTGTGATCTCCCTAGCCATGGGAGGGAACAAATTCCCTCCTTTGGAGTAGGCCTCAAATCCAATCAGAAGCAATTGTTTTCCTCCATTAACTGTCAGGCCACTACTACAGCAGCGAGCACATCTTGTCTGGCAAGTAAGTATCATAGCATGCAAGGGTCACTGCTGGTGACTTACCCAGAGCTTCTTTCATAGCACCATCAGGCACTATAAAAATTATTCTAGTCAGGCAATGGTGGAGCACGCCTTTAATCCCAGCACTCAGGGACACAGAGGAAGGTGGATCTCTGTGAGTTTGAGGCTAACCTGGTCTACAGAGTGTGTTCCAGGACAGCCAGAGACACATAGAGGAATCCTGTCTCAAAAAAAAAGGAAAGAAGGAAGAAAGGAAGGAAGGAAGGAAGAAAGAAAGAAGAAAGAAAGAAAGAAAGAAAGAAAGAAAGAAAGAGCTATTCCAAAAGGAGGAAACATCAGCCCAAGTTCAGCTTGATTTCTTTAATGCTGACCTTAGCAATACAGTCTTACTGTCTAGTTCTGATGGGCTTCTAAGAGCAATGGAGATAATCTGCATTGTTTGGGGGACTCCAGGGCTTCCCCAAACAACAGCTAATAGGGATGCATTCTTCATTTGACACTGGGGTTTTCACTTGACCTCCTTTGTGATTTATTTTCAAATATCTTGACCCTTGACTGTGAAACATGTCTCCCTACAATGCCCCTTTCCTGCATACCGTACTCTCTGTGTCTCTGTGTGTTTGTGTGTGATAGATGCTTTGTGGTATGTGTATTTATGTGCAAATCAATGCACCTGTGCATTAGTAGGGAGGCCACAGAATTTTGGGTGTCTTCATATTCTCTGTCTCAATTATTTGAAATAAAATTGAAAATTCTCAGAATGAGAGAAGCACAAAGATTCATTATTTTAAGCAAAGATAAAATATTGCTTAGAAAACAACTAAGTATACACTGTTTATCAAGTAGTAGTGATTTTTCCCCTATAACAGGATATTTTATCCCCACCAAAATAACTTAATTAGGTAGGTTTGTAGGTCAGTTTCAGAGCACAAATCTACTGACTTTTATTTTCTCTGTCTTTAGTATCAATCATGACTTCAACAGAGATACTGTATCATTCTTGCTTTGTGAAATAGAAACCAATGTTTATATAGACAGGATATGCTCTATGGATGCCTTGTTGTCTAAACTGTATTTTTTAGCATTTGGTTATACGAGATCTATGCTTCATTCTCAGTGATTCTCAGAAAGTTTTTCAGTTACCTGAGAAGGGCTTAATCAATGTCAAATGTCTATAAGTGCAGGCAACAATGTTACACACACACAAACACACACACACACACACACACACACACACACACCCCTAACATATACTGCCTATGCTGGTTTTTATAAATTGAAGACTTGAATGCTTACTATGAAAGAGATACTGTTTTGTGGTCGAGTGTGATGGCTGAAGTTTCTATGACCAGGTGTACTCTGTATGCACAATGCCAACGGCCCCAATGGAAGTTTGAAATCTGCCTGACCATCCCCATTTTTTAAGAGGACCCAGACTCACTAGAACTCCAACCCATTGCTATAGTTTATGACAGGGAAAGGGTCCGACAGCAGAGGAGGATATGGGAAGGGTTCCAGTTACTTTCCTCAGTGGAACTGTGTGAGAACCATACTGACAACATGCATGGAGTGCCATCCATAGCAGAAATAGCTGGTGTTTTGGTGTCCAGAGTTATACACATGGCTGTTCACCTGTGCAGCTGACATAAGTCTCCAGTGCACCCCAGGCCAAGCTAACATTGTGTGGTCCAAGAGCCTCCAGATTACTATGGACTATCAGAAGTGCTCTGCCCCCATACACACTTTTTTTGAGGCAGGGTCTCTCCACTTAATCCTAGCTGTCCTTGAACTCACTATGTAGACCAGGCCAGTCTAGAAACAGATATTCCCCTGCCTCTGCCTCTGAGTGTTAGGACGGAAGGTGTACACCACCATAGCAGGCACAAAGACACTCTGACCTAGAAGGACATTCCAGGGTTATAGGAGTTATTTCACAGAAGTCAAGCATGGTGACGCATGCCTGTAATCCTAGCTCTCAGGAGGTTGAGGCATGAGGATCAGGAGTTCAGAGTCATCCTTGGCTATGTGGTCACTTTTAAGTCTAGCCTGGGCTATACCAGCCTCTGTCTCCAGAAAACAATAGAAGAGGAGGAAGAGGAGGAAGTTACCTCATATGAGCCAAGAAAAAATGGTCAGACTTCTTTGTCAGGCCAATCTTCTCCTGCACAAGCATGTACTAGGGCTACACAGACTGAAACAGGGTGGAGGAAGCTCCAAGAGCAGACAGGCATTGGACAGGGGTTTTCTCTGTTTCTGATCTGGTGATGAAGGATTATTACATACAAACTGCATACCAGACAGCACGGGCTAGGTTAGGGACCCTCATGAATTATGACAGTCTCTTAAAAATACCCTCCCATCATCTTTAGTCCCTACCACATCAGAACACATAAGCTGCTGTTGCTTCTACTACTAAGAAGCAGAAGCAGCTGGTGGAAGTGGCATATGTTTTTAATCCCAGCACTCAGGAGGCAGAGGCAGACCAATTTCTGTGAGTTCAAGGCTATCCTGGTCTACAGAGGGAGTTCCAGGACAGCCAGGGCTACACAGAAACCTGCCTCAAAAAAAAGACCACACAACAAACAACAATCAAAAACAAAACGAAAAAGAAACAACAGCAAAAGCAAACCAAGTACCCTCAAATTATGGTGATTTTAACAAAGAATCGAGGGTGGAAATGCAATTCACGTTTTATTACTACAATTCGTATTCTACCCATGGACACTGTGCTACAACTTTCCTTTATTTAGGGTTGTGAATGAAGTCCTTCTAGTGCAGAATTGATGTATAAAATTACCTCCTAGTAAGAACAGTTGCCCTCTCTGCTCCATGGGCCCTGCATCTGTTGGCCTCAGTTGAATGAGTCAAAAAATACTTTAAAAATTGCAGCTGTCCCAAATATGTACATGTGTATGCTTTTCTGCTACCTTCTAAACAATACAGCCTGACAACAATTTGCAAAGCCCTTGCATTATGTCAGGTGTCAGCAATAGTTTCAAGATGACTTAAATATGATACACACAAACACTGCCATTTTCTGAAAGGGATAATGTCTGCAGATTTTGTCACCTGTGCGAGTTCTAGAACCAACCCTGGTGGATCTCAAGGGATCCTTTGTATTAGGTTTTCCATCCACAGAGTAGTTGAAAGAAACTTTGTAATTGACACTGCACTTTCTTTTCCTGGCTGCCCAGACCCAAATAATCACACAGAAACTATATTAATTACAACACTGTTTGGTCAATAGCTTAGGCACATTCTTAGCTAGCTGTTACATCTTAAATCGATCCATTTCTATTAGTCTATGTATTGACACATGGCCATTACCTCATTTTCTACTTGTCTTGTCTCCTCGCAACTGGGTGGCATCTCCTTGATTTTGCCTACTCTCTCTCTAATCTTTGTTCACATTTCCTACCTGGCTTTACTTTGCTAAGTCATTGGCCAAAACAGCTTTATTCATGAACCAATAAAAGCAATGAATACACAGAAGGACATCCCACATCAAAACTTTTATTATAAAGAAATTATTACAAGTAAAATGTAGGGTTTTTTTTCCTCACAAAAGGCCCATCTTTGACTGCCATGGACCGGTCCTCATGTGACCCATGAACCGAGGGAGAACTAGGGCGAAAGACAGGAGAACTCGGGATTCGGCTAATGACAGACAGACTCACACACAAGTGCGATGTGAAATCTGCTGCATTTTACTAAAGGGAAGGCATAGTATTTATACTTTCACAGAGAC
>LOEQ01003662.1:29317-39843 GCA_001685075.1 Bramus lutescens | reverse complement strand
TTAACCAATGAAAGTAACACATAGACAGATGACCCTCCTACATCACTTACATAGATTATTAAATATTTTTAGATCTAAAATGAATGATTATACCTAAGAATGTCATGATAGTAAACTGAGTCACCTTTTATTAAGACAATAATGATAACAAGAATTAACAAAGGGTTCCTTTTAGAGATCTTCAACACTCTGACTTCTGTGATTTGGTCTGTCTAGATGAAGATACATAGATCAGCTGGATCGAAGATCACAGCATGAGAAAGTAGGAAACTGAAATGAGATTCCAGTTAAAAGAGGCCCTTTCTCCACCAGAAGCAAAGTCTCATTGCATCTCTCTCCAGGGAAATAGGCCTGGAGGGCATCTGTACCTGACCTTCTCTACCAGTTACTAGCTTCTCCGCCCAGTGGGCTAACCTGAACCAAGTCCCTTTGCCTTTGTATGCCTTCACACCTTACAGCTCTGTCCAAATCAGGACACACGGGTTCAATTAAATGTCGCTGGATTGCCATTTCCTTATGAGACTCCTAGTTCTCAAAAACAAAACAAAACAAAACAACAACAACAAAAAACCAAAAACGTGCTTTTAAAAATGTGTGTGCTTTCCTCTTGTTGATCTTCATGTTACTTCAATTTTTAGGCCCAGCAAAAGTCCCTAAAAGGGTAAGGTAAAATTCTGCAATCTTACACTGTCTTATCTGAAAACTGAGAATGACAATTTTATTGCTACACCCTTGCACTACATAGAAGTATTTCTCTACATTCCTAATGCTGTGACTGTTTAATGCAGTTCCTCTTGTTGTGGTGACCCCCCAACCATAAAATTATTTTTGTTACTACTTCGTAATTGTAATTTTGCTACTGTTATAAATTGAAATGTAAATATATAATATGTGACCCCTGTAAAAGTGTCTTTTGACCCCAAGGAGTTGTGACTCATAGGTTGAGAACCACTGCTTTATAGAGTTAATTTGAGAATAAAATCAGAGTTTATGTTTGGAAAGTTCTATAAAGTACCTGACAAACAGTATGTTCTCAATAAATGCTATATTTTATGCAGTAAGAGGAGCGGGCTGAGTCCCGCAGCCCAGCTAGCTTAACCCCCAAAATAACCACACAGAAATTATACTAATTAAATTACTGCTTGGCCCATTACTTCTAGCCTCTTATTGGCTAACTCTCACATATTAGTTTAACCCATCTCCATTAATGTGTATCACCACTTGACTGTGGCTTACCAGCACGAGTCTAACCAGCATCTGTCTCAGGCAGGAGAGCCATGGCGTCTGCATGTCTGTCCTTCTTCCCAGCACCCAGTTCTCTTTTCCATGCCTATCTAAGTTCTGCCCTATCAAAAGGCCAAGGCAGTTTCTTTATTNAACTCTCACATATTAGTTTAACCCATCTCCATTAATGTGTATCACCACTTGACTGTGGCTTACCAGCACGAGTCTAACCAGCATCTGTCTCAGGCAGGAGAGCCATGGCGTCTGCATGTCTGTCCTTCTTCCCAGCACCCAGTTCTCTTTTCCATGCCTATCTAAGTTCTGCCCTATCAAAAGGCCAAGGCAGTTTCTTTATTCAACCAATGAAAGCAACTCATACACCAGTTTTAGTCATGATTGCACCTTCATTTTATTCCTTTCTGTGGTGAAATTTTGTTTGTGCTCTAACAGATAAAGCTTGTCTGGAGATCAGAGCGCGGAGCTAGTCACTAGTAACCATAGAGACCAGGCAGTGGTGGCACACACCTTTAATCCCAGCATCCGGGAGGAGCAAACAGGAAATGGTATGGCTGGGGGGGAGAGAGGAAGTGATAAAGCAGGACAGAAACAGGAGCTCACCCCCTTTCTGGCTGAGAAGTTGGCGAGTTAAGAGGTGGCTGTGACTGGCTCCTTTGTCTCTCTGATCTTTCAGCCTTTGCTGCAATATCTGACTCTGGGTTTTTATTACTAAGACCAATTAGAATTCATGTTACATCTTTCAGAAAAGAGCGCCAGAAAGGTAGAACTTCCTGATGGTCTCTCCACCTGGTTTCTCTTCTCTCACACTCTTTAGATTTTTGTTTTGTTTTATGCTCTTAATGTTTCCTTGTCTTTATCCAGGGAAATTACCTTGGCATAATTCTGTGTTTTGGCTGTCCACTCATGATTAAGAACAGAAGGACCAGAACAATTTTCCAGTACACCCAGTGTGATAGTTATTGTCTGGCTAAAAGTCTAGGCTCCAATAGTCTTCATTAATAAAAAAAAAGAGTTCTCTAGTACTTATATGCATGTGTGTGTCTTTGTGAGTTTATGTGTACCATGTGCATGAAGGAGCCTGCAGAGGTGAGAAGATGGCATCAGACCCTCTAGAAGTGGAGTTACAGGTGTGAACTGGTATGTGAATGCTGGAAACCTAGCTAGGGTCCTCTACAAGAGAAGGAAGTGCTCTTTAGTCGCTGAGCCATCTCTCCAGCTCTTAGTAGTCCCTTCTTCCTTCCTTCTTTCTTTTCTTCCTTTCTTCCTTCCTCCTTTCCTTCCTTTATTAATTTTGAGATGGAATCTCACTATAAGTTCCAGTTGGCCAAGAATCTGCTATACTGACCAGGCTGGCCTTACATTCACAGAGACCCACCTGCCTCAAACTTCTGAGTCCTGGGATTAAAGGTGTGTGCCATATGCCTGGCTCTTTAGTAGTTAATGTTAAGACAGGGTAGAAGCTGCTGTGGCAAAAGCCTGACTTGGAGTGATGCTCTCCTTGTTTTCTTGGTTCTTGTCCTCTCCTGTGTCTGCTGACATGCTGGAGGTTCCATCTCCAGATGCTTCTTTGTCTTTGACCCGTCAGTAGGCTTCTATTATCTCTCCCACACACTCCATAAAAATTTCCTTCCATTCACTTTATCCTTTTTTCTCTGCTATTTCATAGTCTTAGGAGGCAGAAAATGGAGCTGTCTGTACTCACTCTAAATCATGAGTCAGAAGCAGAAAATTTCTTTCTAAATGAGAGGCCATGGTCAGAGATGACTAGTTAGCCCTTTACACGAACCCCTACCCTGGAGCTAGGAATTATGCATGATATATACAATCATTTTCTATTTTTTAATGCTGTGACCTTTGGTCTAGCTAACCTAGGTATTTTCAGCTAAATAGACCAAATCAAAGAGGTCAGGACATTAAAGTTCTTTAAAAGGAATCCTTTGTTGACTCTTACTAGCATTATGGTTTTAACAAGAAGTGACTTGGTTTGCTATAGTGATAGACAAATCATTTTGGATTTAAAAATGTTTAATAATCTGTAATGGTATTTCCTAAGTTATGTATTTTAAGCACCAATCATGACATGATCTAAAAATAAGAATGAGATGATAAAAAAACAGGGAAATATGCTTTGGAAATCATTATGCTTATTCTTAGAATAATGATATTCTACAGGTTAATTTTTTATTTAACTTTTAAATTCATATTTCATAAAATTTAAGGCATGGTGGCAGGGAAGGCATGGTGGCAGATGTTTGAAGTTGGCCAGTCACACTGCATTGATGGTCAGGATTTGGAGAGAGAACAGGAAGTTGGGTTGGACTACCCTAAGGGGTGGGGCCTCCACATTCTGAAGGCTTTACAGAGACATCATTGGCTGGAGATCTGTTCAGACACATCATCTTAGGAGGGACATTCCGCACCCCACCATCAGCACCCCTCAGATTATACTCTGAGATTCTGCCATTTAGAGTTAGATGTTATTTCAATAGTTACAGCTTTTAGAATTTGATGGCAAAAGTGGGCAGAGTGTTCCAGAGTTTCTGACTTGGAAGCTGGTATGACTAATGTCCTTCCAGTGTCTGGAGACGTGGGGTCCCCTGGGAGGGATTAATAGCCTTTCCCGGGCTCTCTTGGCTGTCCATGTATTTTCAACTCCTGTAGAGTGATAATTTTCTCAGGAGGTGCCCAACACATCTTAATAAAAAGTTTTACCATGGCTGACCTTACCTATTCCACAAGAAGGCTTTCGTGTCCTGTTGTGTCTGACTGGCAAAACCAGTGGGCAAGCTGGTGTTTGAAAATCACTTCTCTGGGTGCTCTTGGTGTCGTAAGGTGGCTGGGAGACAGGTTCTTTTGCTTCACTGTGGAACCACCATTTTCTCTTCACAGAAAATAAAATGGAAACACACTGTCAAATGATGATGAACATTTTCATCTGATGCTTGAAGTCTATGAATATCCAGTTATTTAATGTAACAAGGTATTAGTTTAGAATTAAAAGATTATTCATTTTTTCTGTGTATGGTGTATGTGAATGTCTATATGTGTGCATGTGCATGCATGTGGAGCACATGACATCGGGTGTCTTCTTGAGTTGCACCCCCATTTTGTTTATTGAGACAGGGTCTACCACTGAACCTGGAGCTCACTAATCCTGCTGTGTGTGTGGCTAGTGAGCTTCAGGGATCTGCCTGTATCTGTCTCCCCCTCCCATGCCTTTCCTATCCTTGCCCCCAATGCTGGGATTACAGGCATGTCCATCTTGGGGATCCAAGTTCATGGTACCACAGTAAGCACTCTACTAAGACTGTCTCCAGGGATTCTTAAATACAGAAGTTAATGTTTTCACAAGGGTATTAGCTTGGAAATGGTATCTAAAAACAGTCACATATTTTATCTGAAATATATCTGCTCAGTTATTACACTACCTTCTAGTAATAAAGTCATAAAAATTAACATAGTAGTTATATTTCTTTTTTATTTCTTATATTTATGTTTTATTTATAGACTACACACATGTTAAACATGATTTAATCTAAAAATTATGTACTATTCTAATGTACTGTCTAAAATGATATTTTGCAAAGTTGTTAGTCCATAACCCACCTCACATAATGGAATGCATTTTAAATCCTACAAGACTATATAATGTTAAACATACATGAAAGTGAATCATGGAATTTTTGTTATGATTATTGTAGGGTGTTCATCCTACTTCACATCCCTCTTTTATTTCATGTCACAATTCTGAACACAACTCACCTGGATTTATAATTCATAAACCTGTAGTTTTGTACTAAAAAAATCGGCCCTAAGGGAAACGGTCTCCAATGTTCCTGAAATGTCAGCACTAAAGGCTGCATAGAAAAGAGAACTGATGGTTCTTAGCATCCGGGACCATTCAACCCTCAGAAACTGAGAGCAAAGAACTGTTAGTCCCCTGTGACGGAAACACTGAAACTGCTGGATGGAGGAAGAGAGACCTTGAAGGCAACCCCATGCCTGGAAGTTTGGGATCTGATTAGGGCTCAATGTGATCTTAAGTTTAAGAATTAAATGTTGGACTGGTGAGAGGGCTAAGCAGGTGAGTACACTTGCCACGCGTGGCAGTGGTGGTGCTGTTGGGGAAGCTTTTGGAGGGGCTGCCTTGCTGGAGGCGCCTTTGCCAGTTTAAAGCCTTGCTTCTCCTCCTGCTTGCTTTCTCTGCTTTGCGCTTGGCTTTGGGGATGTGGGCTCTCAACTTCATTCCTGCCCCTTGCTGCCCTGCTTCCCAGCCCACAATAGGCTCTTATCTCTCTGGAACCATAAGCCAAATCCCCCCCAACAAAAAACAACCCAAACAAAAACAAACAAACAACCCACACTCATTCATAAGCCACTTTTGGTTGTGTTTTGTCAAAGCGACAGAAACCAAGCCACCCTGGTAAGCTGAGTTTGACCCCCAAAACCCACAGTGGAGGGATAGAACTGACTCCTGAAGGCCGCCCTCTGACCTCACACGTGCACTGCGGCATACCAACCTGTTCACACATACAAATAAATGTCTTTAAAATTCAGCTATGAATCTATAGTAAAAAAAAGTCTATCATATGATTTAAGATGAATGAATATGTGATTACAATCAAGCCTCCCCTGATGCAAAGGGAGAGAGGCATTCCTAAGCCTACCCCATGTAGCTGCACAGGAGTCCACTCTCAAATCGGTTTAGCTTCTAAAAAGACATGTATGCATGTATGTAAGAAGTGCATATTCAGGATAACGTCTAATGAGGTCAACTTGATGGACACTGTTCAGAGTTTAGAAATTGGGTAAAATCGTGAGAATGCCAAAGACAACAAAAATATTATTGGGGGGGATGGGAAGCAAGCTGTAGGAAGTACAACATGGAAGGGAGCATTGTTGCGAACTGGAGTCAGAGCTACGAGCTCCAGGTGGTTTGTTAGGAGGCGTTCTTAGACCAGAAAAGATGGGATGTACATGTACCAGAGGATCAAGAGCAGGATAGGACCACGGGAAGCAGATCTCCTTTTCTTAAATCAGGACCAGGTTTAGGCCAGCAGCTCGCAGCCAAGAGTGATGAAATGGTAGGCAAGTGTCAACACGTTTCACAGAAACTGGGGGGTCTAGGAAAATCAGGTCGATAGGCTGAAACTGACTCACGTCAATATTTCCAGGATGAGCTGAAACATGGAGCTTGAAGTTAAGACTACTTAGTATAGACCTCAAGAAAACTCTAGAACAGATTACAAACAGATGGTGTCTGCTCACTATCTGGTTAGAAATAGTCATTTGCTGCTGGTCTCGGATTTCTTGCTTTCTCCTCCATCCTATAATTATGACAACACTTGTTATACCCAAATTCTAGAATGGATATGCCTTATTTTACTGACTTTCAGCACAATTCTGAGGCAGGCGCATCCCTTTACAGATGAGAAAGGACAGAGAGGTTAAGAAGCCCCTTCAGGTACAGTACTAGTCAGCCGACTAGGACGTGCCCTCAGCTCTGAGCTCTGTGCTATTCCCAACATGTGGAAGGCTAAGGCAGATAAACCCAGGTTACCCACATCATCTCAAAGCACTAAAGGTCTTAGTCTGTGTAGCCGGACCACCATGGATGGGGTACTTTATAATATAGGTAAGTTCATTGGCTTTCAGTTCTGGAGCCTAAGAAGTACAAGAAGGCAGCCAGGTGAAAGAAAGGCCGAGAAGGCTAGTGTTGCCCTTCATGATAGAACAGAGTCAACCCATGGAGACCTTTGAGGCCTATGTCTCACTTTCAGCACTGACAGTGACATTTAAATTTCTACACACATTTTAGAAGAGACATACTTTGAAACTATAACTGTAACTACCCCAAGGAAGTTTTCCTATAAAAAGATAAGACAGATACTTATATCATCTACTTTTGGTGAGCAGAAACTTATTTTTCTAGTACTCAGGTAACTGGAAAATTGACTCTGGACAAAGGAACCATTAAAGCATTTCCGAACCTTCATGTTTATCCCTAGAACATAATGCAAACAGAGATTTTGAGTTCACCTTCAAGTAAAATTCCTTAAGAATTTTATCAAAATCATCTAATTTCACAGATGTAAAGGAAATAATGAACACTTTTTCCTAACATCTGATTGGTAAATGAAGACTCTGTAGTTGGAGTGCTTTCAAGACTGTTGGACGTTAGATGCAGCTTCTCTTCACGGGCACCCTCTTTACTTTCCTGTTTTGGACACTCTTCCCCATACCTGCAAAACGTGGTCATGAGAACATCTATGCACCTATGCATGTGTGCATGCCTTTTTGTTCAGGTATTTTCTCACAAGACGCTATGAGATTAACAAAATAGAGGCTCCCTGACATCTTACCTCATTCTCAGGCGAAAGGAAATAGAAAAAGTCAGTGCTCCACACACTGATTGGCTTTGGCAATTATTTTTTAGCAAAATAAACGTACCTGGGAAATGTTGCAGTGTGTGATCACTTTGTCTAGGCTTTGGAGGGCAGGCTATATTTTACAGATTGTAAAGAAGGCACTCCCTAAGAGGGCTGTTCCCCATTTGAAGCTTTGAGCTCTAAAAGGAAGTTAAAAAGATAGTCTAAGGCCTATCTCTCTTAAGCCCCAGGATGCTAGTATCTGGGGCTCCATTTTGGGGAAATACCAACATATTCTTGATGGTAAAGATCCCTACAACCTTCTGACACTGGAAAAATTTGATTGTTGCCATCTGGACCCAATGGTCACATTTAGAAATCAGCTCAAGGAGATTACTATTATAGAATACTATGTTAATATATATTATATATTATCTGCAAGTTTTCAGATATGTTTTAGTAAGCATTGCTATCTTTCATTCCTTTGGTAAATCATGGGATATTCCTTAGACAATACGTGGTAAATGTAAGAAGAACATTCTAGAGAAACTAGTTCAGGGAATGCAAGATGGTAGGCCTAGAATCATAGTTGCAGCTGTGGCTGACTGGCTAAGACCACAGGTGGTGACAGAGCCAGGTGGGGCAGGTTGTTGTGACATACACCTTTAATCCCAGTACTGGAGGCAGAGCAGAACTCTGGGAGTTCATGGCCAGCCAGGCAGCCAGAGCTACACAGTAATTTCCTGTCCTAAACAACAAAACCACCTCCATCACCACCACTGCCACCATCACAACCACCACCATCACCACCATCACTACCACAACCACCACCACCACCACCACTGCCACCATTGCCACCACCATCACCACCACCACCATCACCATCATATTCTGAGAATTCTTAAGGATATGGATTTCTGACAAAACCTTACAGAGACCATGGAATTTAATTATAGAACTCTGTGTCTTTAAAAAATGGAACTTTTATCACAAACGCTATGCAGCCAAGGTCATAGGAGTTAAATCTTCTCAAACAGTAGATACCAGGGAGGTGGAAAAATAGCTTTTCAAAAGCAACTCTTAATGTGTCCTGTAACAATCACTTCTAAGTTGCGTTCTGTGGAACGCCAGTTCTCTGATGTGTTTATTAATAGGCATTACACAGAAGGAGTTCCCATAGACAAAACTATCTGGGAAAGGGGGAGCATTTTCAAGAAAATTCAAACATGCTTATCACAGGATTTCTCAGAACTTTTATTTACTAGTGAGAACTATGACTCTCTGAAAAAGGTATTTAAAAATAAACCTTTGACTTCACTTTGGAAACGTATTTTTTTCCAAGTAAGAACTAGTGTTCTGAAAACTACACTTTGGGGAACAGCAAGCCAGTGCAGTCTGCCTGAAAGTGCCAATGTTTAGAAATTAAAAATAGAGTTTTCCTGTTGTTGGACTAGCTTTAAAGAAAAAGCAAAACAACAGCATCAAACTAGTTTCCCTTCTTCTAGCACCCATAATTTTATGTGTTTAGGTAGAAATATATATATATACACACATATATATATACATGATACACATACACACACATATATACATGATATATGATACTCACACATATATACATGATATGATACACATACACACACATATATACATGATATATGATACACACACATATATACATGATATGATACACATGCACACACATATATATATACATGATATATGATACACACACACACACATATATATATATGATCCTTTCTTTTAAAAGTCAACCAATAAAACTAAATGCCAGGTGTGGTAACACACAGCTGTAATCCCAGCACTCAGGAGTCTGAGGCAGGAGGATTTCAGGTTCAATGCTTGGGCTATCTACATAGGGAGCCACTACCCTACATCAGGGTCCTACCAAACTAACCAGCCAAACATAGAATCAAGCAGTCAGTGCTGAGGTCTAACTGTTCTATCATACCATTAGATAGTAGCTAAAATATTCAGGCAGCTTGATTTTATTTTAAAGTCAGCATTACTATATTTTAATTGCACTACGTTTTAAAAAGAAATGTCATCTTGAATGAAAGAACGAAGTTTACATACTTGTGAAATAAAATGGGTCTTCTTTAACTTCTTGGAAATTGGGGCATTCGCAAGTTCGTTGTTGCTTTTGTTTTTGTTTTGAAACATTCCATTCCCTTCCCTGTGTAGCCAATCCCTCTTTACCTGTGATGCCTCTCTCTCTCTGTGCTTGGCTCCATTTCAGACTCGCTTTGTCTGGTTCTTACCAGTATAGCACCAACAAACGATGACTCTACTGCGCTTGCCAGCTAGCTGTGCTGATGTCCACCCTAACATCTGTGGGGTTCTCTACAGTACCTGCAGGCTAGAGTAAATTATTTGAGATTTGTTTTTCAAGCTTTTCTTTTTCTTTCTATTTTCTGACCCAGCTTTGTTCCCTTAGTGTCTCCACTGTGTGTGTGTGTGGGGGGGGGTGTGAGTTAGATTTAACTCTGAGCTAGCACTCAGTCCCTGTTAACATAGGAACAGTAGATGGTCTCAGTATGGAGGGTCCTCCAGACACTTTCCATTTACATATGATGTAAGAGCATAACTCCACCTAGCCAGAGAGGAGGAAGACATGGAACAAGGTGAGGTGTCTGAGACCATTCATATGGCACACTTTTCCTTCCACAAATGGCCTGCTGGAAAACACATACATGGGAAAGTGCAGTATTCTCAGCAGTGGAGACAATGAACTTCTGTGACTCAACACTGCTAGGGCTCCTACTACAGACTGTATCTATATGGTGGCCAATTCCTCACTAAAAACTTTTTTGAGCCGGGCGGTGGTGGCACACGCCTTTAATCCCAGCACTCAAGAGGCAGAGGCATGTGGATCTCTGTGAGTTTGAGGCCAGC